>APFE030692062.1:0-12679 GCA_000404065.3 Pinus taeda | reverse complement strand
AAGTCCCAATTAGACCTTAAACAATTTGGCTTAGGATTCTCACCAATGGGTGATACGGTAATTCCTTTACCTCGGTTTCATACAGAGGTAAGTAAGATGTCCCTATTGGTAGCAAGGGTGTGACACATGTATTAATTCAAGGAAGGTGCATGAGTGGTTCTAACATGGAGGGTGAGGTAAGTGTGCACCTTGGAAACCTATCATAACACAGATTTAAGAAGGGAACACATGACCAAATATGCATCACAAAATGGAAGGAAAGTTAGCGAGCAATCCAAAGTGATGGTTAAACCAACAACACATTTTAGAAATGTTCATACATATGTATACAGAAATAGCTACACATGCATGCATAAGAAAATAGATACAAATATGATTTAGAGTACTCAAGATAGCTGGAATAAAATACAACATATGCATGAAACATGCTCACTCTATTATATTAAGAAGTGTAAGTTCCAATCATACAATACATCCATGTCCAACGACTAGTGCCAACAGCGAAATGTTACAGCCATAACTGCTTACTCCTCCAAAAAGATATACTAACACTGTGCAGTGGAGAAGCCAAAGCTCATGACAATATTGTCCAATCTCTCTCTAAGATAGTCCTATCAGAAGCTTGGCTAACCAAAAGCCTCTATAATGAGTTATGAGAGAATATTTATAGTAAAGGATGGGGTGGCCCTTGATATTCCCCTTTGTGACAGTTCATCTACCCTCATGACTCTTCATCTACTTTATGACTGTTACATCCAACTATCAACACTTGAACTTCCACTTGACAAGACATTACATACAATCTGCACATGCACCCATGTGAGACAAAATGGCTTGAGCTAGGCATATAAGACATCACTAACACTTGGACCATTGTGGTGAGACCAACTCTTTGACAACCTTCTGATGGTCGATTGTGGCAAACTGATGCCAAGCTTGGTTGTCTGTGATGGTGTCCATGAGATCAGTCGTGAAATCTTGCTAAAGCAAACTCTTGCCTCCATTGCATCTGGGTATAGTGATATGGCTCCTTATTCAAACTCATCTGATATCATGTGCATGGTCGTCCTAGGTGTGAGCAAAGCGACAACGTGTTGATGCATAGTGTCTGTGCTAATCTACAAGCATGTGCAGGTGGCCATGCACATCAACTTGTCAAAATACATGTTCAACACCAGTTGGACTTGCTTCCTTTGTTTGCCTTAGTGAATGTGCCAAATGGGTGGGATCGCATGCGTGCGCACAATGGCAAGCATGCTTCTAAATTCCTTTGCATGTGATCAACAACACTGCTCACCTTGACTTCTCTTTGCTAGCTACTAGGATAGATCCATAACTTGTATTGGCACAATTTCATCCGTCTTTGCATGTTGCACCCCCTACTATACCTACTCCTGTTGTAACTCATTCTCTCATCTATGTAACTCATGTTCTTGCTTGATTTGCTTCTTCATCACATGCAACTCCTTCTCTATTTTGTTCTCTTCCTTTGCATGATCTTCATTTCATGCTGTCACCTCATAGCCTCAATCTCCAAAATTGCTATCGTCATGAGTGGATCTTCTTGAACTTGTAGCTTTACTATACCTTTATGCTTTCAACAACCTTCCTCTTGCATTCGTCACATGTATGTGTGCTGCCTTCTACTACTACTGATGGTGCTTCTTGCTGTGATGCCACTGCCATTGATCTTGATATCCTTGTCCATGAACAACTTGATGTCTTCATGGATAGGTAAGTTCATAGACACTTGACCAACTGCATCCCCAGTTATGCTCTTAACAGTATCTTTGTCTCTACTCTCATGGAAGACATTGTACTTGTGCTATGGAGAGATAGACGAACACCTGTGACGCCAAGAGACATAACAACACTCATGGCAAGAAATCCATCAGTCGAAAACTGAAAAAAACTTAAGGATTGACTTGCAACATGCTTGTGTGATTAAACATGAAGGTTGTGCAATTTCCATCAGGAGGTCGGGAGATTGACTGCCGAAACTACACATTGCACAGTCTAGCTTGGATTGCTAAGGAGTAAAACTGCATAATGAACAATTTCAATCAACAGTGATAGGCCACCAACAAACTACATTGCACAATTTCTGGGTCTAGCGGGACATTGCCTCTAAGAGTTGTGCAACACAAGCCTAGAGGTCAGTGGTGGCCCATGCTTGCACAATTTCTAGAGGGAAGGCAAAGCGTCCACTTCGAGAAATGCACAGTGCTAACCAAGCAAGGCACTTCCGGGCCAAGGCAATGCAATCTAGCCGATGGGCGACTGAAAACATGAGAAGTATAAATGCATGGTGAGATGAGTGCAAACAAGAATGAATGATCATACATGGAAGCAACAAGTGCAGGATTCAGAAAACAGGAAACCATGCTTGTGTGTGAAGCAAGTCACCGAGTAGCGACCATTGTACAAAAACTATGTCATGCATGCAACAATAGTGATATGCGAACAAAAAATGAACGATGCTTCCACAAGCTAACATATATAAAAATGATAGCAAGCGCTCACTGAAATCAAGCAAACAACACTCACACAAAGCAAAACACAAAAAGTGACAAAAACACAACACAAGATGTGAAAGGTGGGCTTACCCCAAAACAGTTGAGTTGAGTGTGCCGACAACTCGTAGGTGCAATGTGGGATGTCAGAATTGTAAGGTTGATGTCAGGAATGAGCTCCGTAGTTTCCAGTGGATGAGTTTTGATAAAATTGAGGCTGTGACGCGCATGTCACAAATCTAGGAAAAATGACACTTGGTGGGAGGTTTCTGAAATTTTCATTGAATGTAACCTATAACTACTAAAAATAGATCCCTAAATCAAGGGATGCCTTTGCATGCTGCCTTGGTAGAAGCAGTCCATGCATGAAAATCTATTTTTCTTGGTCCCGGAGGGAACTGGTCAACTTGAAGGTAGATGCATTAGTCTGTGAACCTAGAATGAAAATCTATGCAGTTGTTGGGTTGAGCAGTGATGGCTATCTCGAAGGGATTGCACAATTTCTAGGAGGAATAGGTGACTATCTCCTAGGATTGAACAATTTTTGGGTTGAGCAGCTGTCCTCGGAGAGACTGTGCAATTTTCTCAAGGAAGCATGTTTGACAATATTGCACAATTTCTAAGCCCAACAGGTTGCCTAGATGGATTTGCACAATTTCTGCTAGCTGTTGGGTTGGCTGTCCCAGAGGGATTGCACAATTTCTGGGAGGAACAGGTGACTGTCTCCTAGGACTGCACAATTTCTGGGCTGAGTAATTGGCCTGGGATGAATTGCACAATTTTTGGGAGGAATATTGTCAGGAGGAAATGGGAAATTTTTGAGCCTAGCTGGGTGTCCAACTGGGTTTGCACAATTTCTAAAGGGAAGGCTGGTTCCCCTCCAGAATTGTGCAATTCCCAAAGGGAGCTTCTAAACCATAACTGACACTAAGCCCTGAAAGTGGTGTATCAAAGGGTTGGAACAAGCTCGCATGCACAAGGTGACAAGACTCTATGAAATAGTTGGAACTGATGTGCTTGATAGTGCAAGACATGATGTTGAAGATGGTTGGTAGTGAGGCTCCAAAACGAAGCTAAGGGAAAATTTTGGAGGGTGGTTGTAGCCGCTACAACTGAGTGGAATTGCTTCTCCCCACCACATGAAATAGTATGTAGCAGTAAGGATATAGCAAATTATGTTGCTTTAGCAAGTGTGAAGAAATTTCACCAATCACGTCTAAGCCCCATTGTTGAAATGGTTCTTCCACTGCAATAAGTTGTAATGGGGTATATGGCTCCTTTCCTCTACTGACAAACCTTTGATAGAATAGGCACTTGCGAGAATAGTCATGAGCATAGTTGAATAATGTGAGCCAATAGAAGCCAGGCCACATAACCTTGTGTGAAGTTGTGTCACCCGCGAAGTGTCCCCTGGTTGGTTCGTCATGGAGATCATGCAATATTCTCTCTGAATCATGCACTTGCAAGAACCTAAGTAGAACTCCATTACAGTTCTTTCTGAAAAGCACTCCATGCACCAACTGGTAGGATAATGCTTTGATCGGAAGTTTCCTCTTTTTCCATGTAGATAAATGAGAGGGAAATGTGCCATTCTCAATATACTAGTAGATATCTATGTACCAAGAGTTTGTGAGGGTACTGGGGGAAGCTCAATCAAAATTATACTTTCAATTTCATGCTCCCATCTAGATGGATCTTCTTCTTTTTCATCTACTCCATCTACTGCTAGTTGACAAAGACAATGCCCCTTGATCATGTGAACTAACTTGAAAACTAAGTCATACTCTTGCAATCTAGTCATCTAGTTCATTCTTCTTTCACTAATCTCTTGTTGAACAAATAATGATCTCACTGCTGGGTGTGACACAAAGATGATACAATGTTTTTTCAAGAGATAGTTTCAGAAGTGCTTCACCACCTTGTAGACTACATAAGCTTGTTTGTTAATGGCAGGGTAGTTGAGTTTAGTTCCTTGAAGGCTGGCACTCATGAAAGATATTGGCCGCTCATTATTCTAATCATCCTTTTGTGTAATAACAATGGTGAGAGAAGTATCAGAAGCTAAAGTGTAGAGCATAAAATATTGGTTAAAATATGGGTTGTACAGAGTAGGTGCATGTGTGATAACTTGCCTGATATGGGAAACAAATCCTCTTCCCTCTTATCCCACTTATATATCACATCCTTCCTTACATCTCCTACATGGGTTTGACGATGTAAGTGTAATCAGAGATGAATTTGCACATAATATTTATATTTCCCACGAAGGACTGCATATCTTTTTTGTTTACCAGGAAGGGAATTTGTGTTATAGCTTTGAACTTTTTTGGGTCTAACTTAATCCCAATCTTTATGATAAGATGGCCAAAGAGATTACCCTTAGATATTTTAAAATTATTCTTCTTGGGATTAAGGGATATGTCATATTTCCGACATTACTCGAAATGTTTCCTCAGATGGCATAAGTGGTCATATCCTTTCTTGGAAAACATCATAACATCATCTAGATAGAACACTACATTGTACCTAATCAATCTACTAAATGTGATTTCCATTGTGCGTTGGAATGTTGCACCAACATTTACCAGCCCAAATGGCATTCTTCTGAATGCGAACGTACCCCACTTCGTGAAAAATGTTGTCTTCAGTTTGTGAGGCACTCAGACCAAAACCTGGTTCTAACAAGAATACCCATCTAGCAAAGAAAACATCTATGACCTTGATATTGTTTGTAGTATCTACTCTATAAATGGAATAGGGTAATTATATTTATTCGAGGAACGATTTAAGTTGCAGAAATCAATGCACAGGTATATTTCCCTGGACTTATTTCTAACGGGGACTAGGTTGGATATCTAGGTCGAGTGTCACACTTTATATATGATCTGAGTATCCAACATTTTCCTTAACTCCTTTTCAATCAAAGGCTTGAGTGTGGGATGTAACTTTTGCAGCTTTTTTTGGAAAGGCTTGGCCCCTTCTTCAATTAGAATTATGTGCTAGATTATTCATGTGTCATAAGTTTTTAGCTCATCATACATCCATGCGAAAACATCTCAGTATTGCTTGAATAAGAGGATACTATGGTGTGCAAAAAGTACCCAAATTAACAAACTTCAGATCTTTTTCTGTTCCAAGATTTATTTTCTCATTTAACAACATTGAACTATGGGATTTTGTGTTAGGTAGTCATCTAAAGAAATTTTTGTAGTCATACATATTTTCCAATGATACGACACCTTTTGGCATGGGTTTCTCTGTATTTGTGTGAGTTGCATCCTACAATGTTCTCTCATGCTCGACTTCATCGATAGTTGCATCCTTAAATACATCAGTGTTCCGCATAAAGTGTAGTATCTTCCGGTCATCGTTGAAAATGCATAAATTAGTAATATTGTTAAGGACGGAAGGATTATAAATAATCTCTATAGAAAAACCGTCCCTAAGAAGTAATAACCTAGAAACAACATTTGCTAATGCATCTGTAGCTACGTTACACATCCTACGAACAGGAAAAAAAAAATATTGAAATTTTGGAACTAAGAAATAAAACACCATAGCTCTTGTTGATAACCTTTTAGATGGGGTGACACACAATGCATATAAATCCAATATTGAGGTCAATGGCCCTTTCTAAGCCCATGATGAGTGCCTCATATTCTACAATGTTAGTTGTGCACTCGAATTCCAAGTGGCTTGAGATGAAATGTTTTATTTGTCATGGGTCTACTAAAACACAATCATCTCCATATCCCTCATGTGTCTTTGAACCATCAAAATACAATGTCTAAACATCATATGTATAAGGACAGTGTACTGCACTAGTACTATTACTAAAATTACTACTTACTGTCCAAATGCCATTTTCATCAGTTGGACTAGGAAGGAGTTCCAATTGTGTGTTAGGTGTGACTGGGGATGGATGAGAAACATAGCACCCCAGATTAGTTTCTAGGAAGCAAATTCCAACGATAATATCTTTGAAAGCCACAACTTGATTTTTACCTTCAAAGGGAGTGACATTATGTTTCATGTAAGGCTTTGAGTTTATTTGAATTTTATCGTTTGTTCCCTTATATGAAAGCCATAAGTGTGAACAATTCATAGAAAAATACCCTTGTAATTTTATGGACCAATCTCTACTCAACAATACACTGTACACTTCTAGAATGTCTACAATTACTATATTTATACATTGGTGAACTCGTTGGTCAGATGATAAGAGTATAAACACATTTATGAGTTCCTAATAGCATGGACAAGAGTCTTGTCCAACTAACTGATCTATGCATCTATTTGATCCCATTTTGCATTGATTTTATTTTTTACAAATAAAGGCATTATGTTTACGCATGCATTAGAATTGACTAATAAATTGTGCACATTTTAATTGAAAATTTCAAACGTTAAAAAAAATGGAGGGAAGGGAGTATTTGCATCCATTGTTGAAGTGTTAAGTACATATTCCAGGGAACCAAAGGACTTATCATATCCCTTTTTTGAAGAAGAATCATTACCTAGCATGAACTGTTCAAGTGCGCAGACAAGCAGCTCTCGTTGGTTATGATCAAATAGTTAGATATTCACATGAGATTTCTTCATATGTTCAACTATGTTGTAATCCAGTGTGGGAGACATTGATGATGTGTCTAGAAGAGCTGATTTATCTACTACTTCCGTAACGATGGGATTACTTTTGATATTTGCAAAAGTACCTTTGACTGTAGTGACACTGCCAAACTTCCTCTGAGTGTTTTGGGATGACTTGAGGGGCAATTTGATCTTCCTTAACAAATTCACTTTTAACTTTTTTCTTCATCAACTCTTGTGTACAGGGTAGGCCTTGACCTCTTAAGTTGTATTGAGTGTTCTGTTGTTGAGCCACAACCTCACTGAGTGGTTGTTGTTCAACACTCTTCTTGTCAGCTATGAAAACAACTGTGTATTCATTGCTTATCTCGCATTCACAATTTCATCGGAAAGAACATACTCTTCCTTCTCTTCATCCAACTCAGTCAGGTTATTTGAAAGTATTGTATCAATAAAATGTTCAACAAGAGTATTCATGTGGTGGTTCCATTCCGAGCATGTTCTTTTTGAATGATACTCTTGATGAAACGAACAATATTGTTCCATGCCGATACTCCCAACATTCAACACAGTGTTTCAACTAACTTGACCAACTCGTTGCTACTGCTATCAAAGTTGGCCTCCCTTCCCATAAAACTAAATTTAGGAGGCTTGCTACTCACAGTGGTCTCACTTGGCCTTTGTTTTAACTCTCCCAATTCATTGGACAAAGACTTAATGGTTTGGGTCAAGTTCTCACAATGAGTTACTTCTTTCTCCTTGGCCTTACTTATGGAGGTCTGAGACCCTTTACCTGTCTCTTTGGAGTCCTTTGTTAGTTCTTCATTTGCAATGACTCCAATTGTGCACAAGTTCTTTTCAACTGCGATAGCTTCTTCATAATTTTCACCTAATCTTGGCTTCACAATTATTTTCATGATCTGCACAAAAGCTTCTTGATAAGGCATATGTGTAATAATCAATAGTGATGGATTCATGGGGTTTTGTATGTTTTGGAAATCTATTCAATATAAGATTAAACCTATGATTGAAATCGTTCACTTTCTCTTTCTGCTCCATGTTAAGACCGTCCATCTCTATTAACAACATGGTGGGGGTTTTACCATCAAAAAACTTCTCAAGAAATAGTTTCTTAAAACCCATCCAATTCTACATTGAGTTTAGAGGAAGGCTATAATACCATACAACTACCCTGTCGTCTATGGTACATGATAAAAGTCTACATGCAACATCATGATAATGTACCTCAAGAATTTGCAAGTGTAGGTAAAAGTTGTCCAAGTGATCTTCCACCTTCACTACTTTGTGAGGATCATACTTTGTCAGTAGCTTCTCCATGTGCCTCGACATCTTGTGTAACACACCCGATAATGCAGGTGGCCCCCTAAGCCATCCAGTCTAGATCTTGGTGTGCCATATCTTCCTCATTGTTTTCCTCCTCTTCATGAGAATTTGATGCGTCTTATTATTCTACTTCACCGCTTAATCCATAGAAAGTATCATCTGAGAGTACAATGGTGCCCTCTTCACCACAGTTAAAATATGGAGACTTCTTTAGTTTCTCTTTGTTTTCTGCAATCTACCCCAACTCTTCAAGGGGGAAAGAACCACATCTTCAACTGTTGAAACCACTACTCAGGTAGGGGTGTTCATGTTCCTCTTTGGAAAATATTAAATATTATATACTCCGAGTATCAATCAAGTAGCTCTTGCAAACTTAAAGGTGATAGGATGGATGGCTCAAATTTGGTAGTAAGAGATTTTGTAAGTTTGTCTGATATCGGGTTTAGAAGAATCACCAACTTGAGAAATATGAGCAGTGTAGGTGCCGAGAATATTGTTGCCTTGATTAGAAGAAGTAGGATTTGGTTGGGTGAGGTTATGAGCCATAAAACATTGGCTTCCCTCTTTTTAGCACCATAAATGTTGATGGTACTAGACCTACCAATATTCAAGGGATATCCCCGATATGTTGTCCCAATTAGACCTCACATTGTTTGGGATAGGAGACCCATCTAAAATTTGGCTCGATTTTTGGTTTCTTTCAAACCATGTAACGAAATGAAGTAAAATTTGAACCATTGAAAACCTAGCAACAAAACTAAAGCAATGAAAATGCAAAATAAAAGTCGCTAAATTTTTATTTCAAAACTAAAGCAATGAAAATGCAAAATAAAAGTCACTAAATTTTTATTTAAACCCTTATATATATAAAATGATCGTAGTGCATGAAACATATGAACTCACATACACTACTTATAAAACATCCTATATAATCATTTAACATTTAATTATTATTCTTTTATTTTTCTTATGTTTTAATTTTCTCTTATTTGCCATTTACAATAGAAATGCAAATATCAAACTATGTAATGAATTCAATTGTAGATTATTGTGAATGTAAGCTATTTCTCAATGTTAATTATATCATTGGTAAATTTGTAAAATATTATACCTTGGTGTTTATGAACCTTCAACATTGATACCTCATTCTTTGTGGAGTTATGATAAAAGTGAGAAAGTTTTTCATAAAAAAACATGATATTGAGCAACTCATTATATTTCTCCATGGAATTTGACACGATATTCCATATTTAAATTGTTGATGTCCTTCATTGTAAATTGCTAAACTTGGATTAAGGTGGAACAAGTAATAAAGATATCTTTGTGGTTAGTTTTCCCAATAAAAAGTGTTTAGGATAAATATATTATTTATTTTTATTCCTTTCTATTCATTTTTGTTCTCTTTTTTGTGTTAAATTCTCATGCTTTATTTTGAGAGGTTGAAATTGTATACTTAATATTAGAAGACATCTTCCATGACTTTACAATTCACATCCATCAATTGCATTGTCTACAAAATTGTACATGATAAATAGGGGCACACCAAGAATCTAATATGTTGCATACACATTGATTGACCAAAAAATAATATGATATGTCACTGAAACATAATCACTACCGTCCATAAAGTACAAGTATTGCAAAACAATGAAATGTTCAAGATGAAAAATATTTTTCACCCACCAATATATGTATTTGTGGTTTTTTTGTAAGCCTTTATTTGAATGCCTGGAAAAAGACATATGTAAACCAAACATCAATGGACCACATCAAAACAAATTGGAGAAATATGAACACCCACTTTAAAGAAGATAGGAAACAACTTTGAATAATATTATCTTTATTAAAACAATATCTCTAAAGATTATCTGTGAATTTCAAATATTTTTGATTGAATTCCAAAGATTTATTAACTTTGACTCCAATGTCTTAACACATCGCTATCCTCCCCATATGATTTGATTTTTATTTATGCCTCATGCAATGTGATAGCGTTACCTTGCAATTCCTGCTAATAGTTTAGTTTATTTAAATTTCAGGCCAATAAATTTTATCTTATTAAACCAATGAGTGTCTTTAAGTATGACAATGAATTTTTAAAGATGAATTTCTTTTTAATATCCTTTATTTGTTCTTCCTTTTGACATCTTACTAGACCCACTTCATTAAGTTCTCTTTGCATCTAAAACATTTTTTTAGGAACAATATCCTAAAAAAACCCAAGTTTCTTCTCCTAAAACTGTCATGAAATCATGATAAAAGCTCTTCACACATATTTGGAACCAAACATTTTGTTAGAGAAACCTTGTACTTTGCAATAACCAATGTACATAACTGGATTAGCATTAGATAATGTAATTTCTAAATAGTTTTTGGAAACATGTATTTTATTTTATGGTAAATCACTAACATATCAAAATGAGGTTAAAAATGTTAATTTCGAAACAAAGTTCAGCATTGACATAATGGTAGATGGAGTTATGTAAGAAAACCACTAGATTGTAACTAAAATACAATGCAAATAGGTAATTTTTTAAAACAAAGTTCAGCATTGACATAATGGTAAATGGAAATTTGTGAAAAGACCCCTAGATTATATATCAATTCTATTTTACAATACAAGAACGTAACTTGCTTCTTTAAACTGTTCAAATAAAAAGGTAAAATGCCATTCAACTACCATCAGCTACCTTAAATACATAAACATAAGTACAGTTAAAACACTAAACATGTGGATGCATTGACTGTCGTACTCATAGTGACACCGGACTGTCGTACTCAACACTTGTCCTAATTACAAAATTGCTGACGCAGAACCGGTCATACTGAACATTCACCTATTAATTACAGTCCTTTCCCGTAAATTTTAATCACCTATTAATTACAATCCTTACCACTAAATTTTAATCACCTATTGATTACAATTCATTCAACTAAATTTGTTCAACTGCAACTGTGACGTCTTCTTCTTCTATACTAGTGCTGCAAGACTGTTGCTTCAAAGCCATTAACAGCTTCATAGAACAAGATGTAGGCATTCATGGCATCTTTTGGATCAGAAGTTACTGTTTTGGATGACCCAAAAAAACTATGCAAAGCACTTTCCTCTATCGTTTCCACCTTCTCATCATCACACATGAGCCATTGGTCACCGCTCTTCACTAAAGCAATGTAATGTCCACAATTCATCCTCCATCCCATATGCACCACTACAGCAAATAAAGAGTACAAAGAATCGGCTGCATCTTGATCTCCACAACTGTTAATGGGCAGTCTAAACTCCTTGGAGAATGCCACTCGATACAACAACTTCTTGAATCCCACCACTTCACCGTCGTTTGTGTACTTGAAACGTTTCAATTGGCAAATGAGAACTTGAGGTGGGGACTTGATTTTCAATCTCTTTTCAGCTTCTTGCAGATGGCAGCAGTTATCGCACCAGTACTTGTCTTTCCCACCGAGTTTTTCCACAGCGCTGAATGCATTTACACAGCTTGACAGCGAATAATTTTGTTGTATCTCCACGCTCAGATCTATAAACGGTTCTTCTCTGCGGGTTACACTCTCACAACATAAACACCGAGTTTCGTTTGTAAATGTACCTCCAAAGATCTGCCTAATAATACTAATTTTACTATTATTCTTTGGGCCTCCTTGCGTCCCAAATTGATCTTCAGCTTCCTTATCCTGCAGGGGAGGATTTTGCGTATTATTAGATCCTGTGATTTCTTCGTCGAGATTATTCAAAAGAAATATCAAAAACTCATGTGCATCGTGATGGGTTTCACTGCAACGGAAAATCTCGTTCCTTTTCATTACCAGCTCTCCAAACTGTAGGGGACAGAGTTGAGGCATATTTTTGGAGTGCATGAGATAGAACAAATCGGCCAGGCGTTTTAGTAGATTATCGTTCTCATTCTTACTTCCGCCATTACCATAATATTGGAGTAACTTATTTCTGAAAGGAGCGCAGAAATAAAGAACCTGAACAACACTATTGAGGTAGCAAGTATTGCCCAGATTTTCAAGACCTACATAGCCCTGATGATCTTCATTGTTTGTTGGAAAGATTTCTGACACAATATCTGAAACCCTATGACGTTTTCTCCTCAAAGCTTTCAATCCCGAATTCAGAATATCCATGATTACTAATCCTACTTCAAAGTTCACGAGCAGAATATTTCGCGAGTATCAATTCCTTTCAAATGGAAAAATAGAATCAGATGTGGTGA
>APFE030692051.1:0-24745 GCA_000404065.3 Pinus taeda | reverse complement strand
GCAGCAACCAAATTCAAAGAATCCTAAGAAGTTGTATCCTAAAAGGAATGGTCCTAAACCAAACAAGGGTCCTAAGCAATCTCAGCCTCAAAATGAAAAATCATTTCACTAGAATGATAAGGCAAATAAAAACAAAGGGAAGAAGACTGATAGACATTGCCACTTTTGTAATCGAGATGGCCACTTAGAATCTAAATGCTTTAAGAAGATGGAAGCCTTGGAAGCAGCAATGAAGAAGCATAACATCCATTTGGAGCATTCTTCAAATTCATCTTCAGGAATGGCACTTTCTGCATGTGGTTGTCAAGCATCTCGGTCTGGCTATGCACTAAATGTATCTTCTTCTCTCATTCTCATGAGTGGCTCATTGATTCTGGAGCTTCTTATCACATGGCCAAAAACAAAGCCATGTTTTCTTCTTTAAATGATTCTAACACCAAAAATATATATGTTGGCAATGATAGATCTCTTAGTGTTGTAGGGACTGGAACTGTTGATATAGACAATGGTCAATTTAATGATGTATTATGTGCTCCAACCTTATCCTCCAACCTTCTATCTGTATATCAGATAACTCATTCAGGTGAAGGTAAAATCGTTGAATTTTCACCTCACGATGTTGTAATCAAGGACCTAAGGATCCTAAACAGATTCTAACCAATAGCATTGCTGATGATTCCACAAGGTTGTATAAGTTTCACAACTTTGGGTCATCAAATCTTCCCCTCAGTATTTGTTGCTCATAATGATGAAGTGAGCAAACTTTGGCATGAGCGATTTGGTCAATTAAACTATCGCTCTCTTCAGAACCTATGTAAAGAAAATATGGTGACAGGTCTTCCCATGGTATCTTGCAGAGATGGTGTTTGTTCCGGATGTGTACTCGGAAAACATCATCGGGGCAGTTTTGAAAAACATGCCTCTTTGCACGCCTCGGCCCCTCTACAGCTTGTGCATAGTGATTTATGTGGTCCACTTTCAGTTGCTTCCTTCTTTGGCTACAAATATTTCTTAACTTTCATTGATGATTTCTCCAGACGCACTTGGGTATATTTCTTAAAACTCAAGAGTGAAGTATTTAACAAATTCTTGGCCTTTAAGGCCTTTGTTGAAAAACAATCTGGACATCAAATTCTTAAGCTAAGATCGGATAATGGCGGAGAATATGTTAAAAACGACTTCATCAACTTTTGCACTGAGCATGGAATTCAAATGCAACATACTGTTCCATATACTCCACAACAAAATGGTGTAGCTGAAAGGAAGAATCGCACCTTAAAGGAAATGGCTAATTGTATGCTTCAATCTAAAGAACTTAGTCTTAACTATTGGGCAAAAACAAATTACTGTGCAAATTACATACTAAATCACACTCCTACTAAGGCTTTAAAGAATATCACTCCAGAAGAAGCATGGAGCTCTAAACCAGATGTGAGTCACTTTCGTGTTTTTGGAAGTGAAGCATGGGCCCATATTCCAGATGAGAAACATAAAGCTTTAGAACCTAAGAGTGAAAAATGTATTTTTGTTGGATATCCTGAAGATGTCAAAGGATATAGACTTATTCCACTTAAGTCCAAAAATGTTATCATTAGAAGAGATGTAAAGTTTGCTGAAAATATATTGGCCTACGAGCTTAGTTCGGCGAATGTGCTACCTCTCTCTATCTCTTCTACTTTTGAACATATTTCTTCTTCAGATGATGAAAGCGAGGATGACAATCCTCCCCCACCTTCTCAGGATTCTCCTTCAGCTCCTCCACTTCCAAAATGGGTTCGTGCTACTCGGGATGCAGCAAGTGATCTTGCTAGTGATCCTACAGATCAATGACATACACGTTCTCAGTTCGATAGAGCCTCTTCTTTACTGGCTCAAGCCTCAACGAATTATGATCCTGGCACCTTTGCAGAAGCTTCAGACCATCCAGATTGGGACGCAGCTATGAATGAAGAATATCGTTCATTATTGGCAAACGATACATGGGATCTTGTTCCTCCACCAAAGGGACGAAAACTTGTTAGATGCAAATGGGTTTACAGAACCAAGTATGGACCAGATGGGAAAGTTGATAAACATAAAGATCGTCTTATTGCTAAGGGTTTTTCACAAGTTGAAGGCATTGACTATACTGAAACCTTCTCCCCTGTTGCCAAAATGAACTCTGTCCACCTTGTTCTTTCCCTTGCTGACTCTTTCAAATGGTAAGTCCATCAGATGGATGTTAAATTCGCCTTCTTGCATGCTATATGGAACAACCTATTGGCTTTATACAAATAGACTCCAGTCTTGTATGTCGTCTTAAGAAATCCCTTTATGGTCTCAAGCAAGCTCCTCGGGCTTGATATGCCAAAATGGATAGCTTTCTTTTAGAATCTGGCTTTTCTAGGTGTCATTTTGACAATACTGTCTACACCAAGAAATTGGGCAAGTCTCTTATTATTCTTGTTCTTTATGTTGATGATCTTATCCTCACTGGTAGTGATCCCAACCTTATCAACCATGTGAAGTCTAGCCTTAAAAAGAAGTTTGAAATGACTGACTTAGGACACTTGCATTATTTTCTCGGTCTTCAAGTCTTGCAATCCAAGGAAGGTATTTCCCTTTCCCAATCCAAGTATGCCTGTGATATTCTACGCCATTTTCACATGGAAGATTGTAAGCCAGCTCCTTCTCCCTTTCAGTCTAGAGTCAAACTATCAGTCACTTGTACTTCCCCTGAAGTTGATGCTACCTTATACCGTCAACTTGTAGGAAAACGTTTGTATCTAACCCATACTCGTCCTGACCTTTCCTTTGTTGTTGGCCTTGTTGCTCAGTTTATGCAAAAGCCACGTGAAATTCATTGGAAAGCAGCTAAAAGAATACTTCGTTATGTTTGAGGTACAGTTCAGTTTGGAATTCATTACAGTGTCGAAGCACCTCCTCTATTGGTTGGTTTCACTGATTCCGATTGGGCTAGTGGCCCTGATGATCAGAAATCTACTGTTGGTTATGTGTTAACTCTTGGTTCAGGACCTATTACATGGGCTTGCAAGAAACAAGGTGCCATTTCTCTTTCTTTAGTAGAAGCAGAGTATCATGGTGCCGTAGAAGCTAGTACAAAAACCTTGTGGCTTCGTCAGATCCTATCAGAGTTTGGCTTTCAACAGAAGCATCCGACTACACTTTGGTGTGATAATCAAAGTGCCATTTGACTATGCAAATATCTAGTCCAACATCAGCGTAGCAAACACATTGAACTACACATGCACTTCATCAGAAATCTCATTCATGACCATGTTCTTGAAGTGCAATTGTTCAACAGATGATCAGGTTGCAGACATCTTCACAAAGGCTCTCACAGAGGCGAAGTTCACTAAACTTCGATATATGCTTGGAGTTCAGGAAGTTGTCACTAAGGGGGGATAGGCTCTAGTGCCTCCTTCCTTCTCCTATTGTGTCATCTTTGTAAATCCTTCAATCCTATCCCAAGTTGTTCTTAAGGGGGGATGTTAGGATATTTTGACACATAGGAAATAGTTAAGTATAACTTGGTCTAGTATAGAGTTAAGTAAAGTGTGGTTCTTTACTATGTACTTTTGTACTTACAATCCGACGGTCACGATATGTAGTGATCCGACGGTTCATTCTCTCCTCGGTATTACCGACACTTGATCCGTGGCTTGACACTCGATTGGTCCATGAATTCTATTTAAAGCGCATGGAGGGTCATTTGTAGGTTCACCGTGCATGAGAGAAGCTTATGTAAATTTTCATTATTCTATTAATAAATTTCCTGTAGTAGCCACGTTAGCACAGGCCGTGGACTGTTTCCCTCTCTGAGGGTTTTAACCACGTCAAAATACTGGTGTATTGATCCGTGATCTGTTTGTGAGCGGTGTCCTTTTGGTGTTCTGTCTGAGGAACTTACCCTGTATATTCCTACAATTCTGAACACCTGCATATTAAAAAACAATGTTAAAAACATCTTTAATATTACTCTCTTCAGTGAAAGCTTCCTGCTCTACATCTGCCTTCTTTTCAACTTCACTGAATCTATCTTCCACTATTATGTGGTCAGTGGATATTCTCATAAAAAACTCTTCAATCACTTTATCCTGTTCTTGATCATCAACTGCTGCTAGGTGACATACTGCTTCATGAGAAGTTCCAACTACTTCATATCTTGTAGCTATAGTGGCAGCTTCACCCTTCAATGCTTAATCAAACAAGGTGCTTACCATATTGCCATAATCAATCCCTATTTCAAAAAATAAACCATGCATATCATCAACATAATGTTCATCCACACTATTGTGGGATATCCAAGCATGCATGTGCTCATTGTCAATTTCATTGACAATTTCAACTTCACCAAATACATCAGTTGCGGTTGGATTCACTAATTCATATATAAATTTGCAATCATCATCTGCATGTGTCTCATCACAATGGGATTCACCATCATCTACGTCATCCATCTTAAAGTGGAGTCCTTGAGCATTTATATGCTCTTGCTTTGTTTCACATACAAAGGCTTCTCCTTCTCTCTTTGCAATCTTTGTTGCATCTTCTTAATGCATATGTATGCTTTCATAATGGGTTTCAACTTTATGGTCTTGAAAACCATCATCCACTTTTGAGTGGGGTTCTCCAAGCTCTGTTTTCCTCTTAGAGTCTTTCTTATCTACTCTCAGATCTGCAGATGACTTCTTTTCTTGTGACATAATCTGTTGTTGCATGTCACTCTCCTTTGTGCCAATATTTACTTCCAAGATCTTCCATGCTTCCAAGGAAGTTGTAGCTTTTTCTACCTTGCACAAACACATCTCATCCAATGCATATTTTATAAAATTCAATTCTAAAACATCAAATGCTGCATCATATGGGTTATTAGATTCATACTCAATTAACTCTTTAGCTCTAAAAAAAGTTAACATCCTGATAACCCAATGATCAAAATATTCACCTGTAAACATATGAGGTGGTAGCAGATCAAAGCTACACCAATCACCCTCGATTTCTTCTTTGTCTTCTACTAGACTTTTCAGTTCCTTGGCTACATCCTAAACCTCTCTAACCATGGCAACAATATCTGCCTCTTCTTTTCAATTTCTGTTATGAATATGCTTCAGTCACACTTTGCAACCCATGACCATGGTCACTCCTTTTCTTATAGTTGTTTTTTTGATTTCATGCGACTATCTTCCATATTGCCCCGAAAAAAAATCTGGTTTTCAATAAAAAAATTTGCAGACTACCGACTTTTCAAAGCCCTAAACTCTCTTGCCAATAAAAACTTGGTAGACCCTTTCATAAAATCCCTTGATTATATATATATATATATATATATATATTATATATATATATATTATATATATATATATATATATCACTCAATCACTCAGTTAACTACCTCCCTATGTTTAACAACCTCCACATGCAGAAATAATTACTATTTCTAACATTTACCATTTGAGCAAGTGGATCCTATACTGAATAGGAGTATGTACAGGCATTTGTATGACTAATATGATTTCCAGTATGCCCTTTCCTTTATTAATGATTCCATAATGCTTCCATATCATGTCATCTACCGTGCACAAGAAGACCACACTGGAAAAATTGATTTTTCGAAAGTTGTGATAGTCCATAGGAAAATGATCATGGGTAGTGGGCACCAATAGAAAATGACTAAATCGTTGAGACTTTGACTATGTTTATGATGATTATGACGTCTAAGGACCAATAGAAAACCTTTTTTTAGCATTTGGATGATTATGAAGTCTAGGGATGTGAAGTTGTCACAACATTTATTTATGTTCATCGATGCCTACTATTTCTCATGGAAACAAATGTCTTGCTACAAGAAGTTAAAAGGAAACTGGCCAACTCCGGATACAACAACAAAAGGTACAACAGTAATCAAGTGAAATTAATGTTCCGCTTACAAAATGCACATAGGTGTCGTGCATTATTGCAATTTCAAATGCCATGTGATTGTAAAAGGAAATTTGGATGATGGTTGTGCGTCTTTTGAATTCAACGTCTGGGAAAATTGATAAATCAACAATTATTAACACTATCAGATTTGATTGAGGGTAAAAGATTATTTGGATTATCGTTATGCGTCTTTTTAATTCAACAACTACAAAAATTGAAATATCAACAACTTTGAAAATCAACAACCATCAATGCTCATGTAATTGGTTGATGTTTTCGTACATCAGTAGTATCATTGAACCCGATAACTAGTATCATTGATGTCTTTGTATATCAATAGTATCATTGAATCTGACAACTAGTATCATTGAATCTGATAAGATTAGTCTAAAAGATCTATAAATTTGTTGGAGGTACTACACACCTAGGACCTTCATTACTGGCACATGCGCACACTTAGTTAGAGCATGGGACTACATGAAAGATCCTTTCTGCATGATTTACTTCCTAAATTTTTTCCTCCTTTCACTCTACAACTGGCTAGTTCTTCTGCATGATTTACTCCCTAATTTTCTTATCCTTTCACTCTGCAACTAGTTAGTTTTTCTGCATGATTTACTCCCTGATTTGCTCCTCCTTTCACTCTGCAATTGGCTAGTTCTCTTCGGAACTTGCTGTAGGTGTTGAGTCCTCTCATTGATCACCACTATGGCACATTACCTTGGGATATTTACCCAGTAATGCTATATCATGAGCATTGCAACCTATTTTATGAATCAATCATTATTTTGTTCTTTCAATTTTCTTTTAGTGTTTTTGCTCTGCAAAGTTGTGTGTTCAACCTTTACTATCTAGATTCATCTGTGCAGGTTTTATAACACATTTATAGTATCAGAGCCCATAGGTTGCTAGATAAAAGGCACACCAGTACTTTATTTTGCAGGTATTACAGCTTGGAGATTGAAGATCGACAGAAAAATGGAGTTTCCCAAAGCATCGATCCTAACATTGTACAACTATCACGAATGGAAGGACCAAATGGCTTGATACCTTCGTCAGAAAGGGTTATACAGGATTACCATGGCTGCAGAAGTGGAACCCACTTCAGCCATAGATAAATCCAAGTACCTCAACCGCATGGATGAGGCCCACGAATCCATATGCATGTGCATCTCCCCAGAGTTGTAGTTTCATTTATCTACCTGCAGTACTCCCAATGAGATTTGGAAAAAGGTTGAAGAGCTCTATGGAAAATAGGATGATATGAAAGGACATCTGCTCGAAGTGGAGCTACTCTCATTGGATCCACGAAACTATGACAGAATTGAAGACTTCTTCACCAAATATAATGATCTATTGATGCAACTCAAGGGTTGTGGAATTGAAAAATCCAAGGAGGAGAGTCGCCAAGTCCTCTCTATTATGTCAAAGCTCAGACCATAATACTCCATCTTTGTGTCTACATTTCATTTAGTAAGGCTCGCAACAGGTAAATCCTACAATATGCTTCTCTCAAAGAGTTCATGGAGTCCCTCACTTTTGAAGAAGATAAACTCATTGGCATGGGGAAAATCAAACCTCAAAAAGTGCATGCACTTGCTATGCATGATGGCAGCCACAATAAAAATCACAGATCTTATTCAAATCAGAAAAATCAGCAACAAAAAGACAAGGGAAAGCGCATTCCCATCCAAATAAGGAAGGATACACCAAGCCCTTCAATGACTCCTCCAGCTCCAGAAAGGAGATAAATGTACCTACTGTCACCGAGGATTCCATCTGGAATCCTGTTGCATGAAGAAAAAAATTGACCAAATGGTAGAAATCCTTTAGAAGTAGCACCTTGGGGACCACATCCCTCAAGGCGCTAAGAAGAAAATTAAGGATCTGCCACACGGGAAAGGTAACAATTTTCATGCTTTAGTTGCAATTAAATCTTCCCCTGATGCATGGATTATAGATTTTGGTGCATCGCATCATATGGTTGCTACAAAGGAAGTCTATTCCTCTTTGGATGCATGCACAATACCTCCCATCCTTATGGGAGATGACTCACCTATTGAGGTTACCAGAAAAGGTAGAGTGGAACTTTTACACGGAAGCTTTGAAGATGTGCTTCATGTTCCAATAATTTCGGTAAACCTGCTTTCCGTTTATCATATCACTCATTTCAGCACCGGAAAGAGAGTGGAATTAACTCTAGATGCAATGAACATATATGACCTACATAGCAGCTCTAAAATTGCAACTAGTGAGGTAAACAATGTAGCTAGACTGTATACATTTTCTGAATTTATTGAATCTGAATCCTCCTTATTGCTTACACATGCTGATGATAGTAGTGGGATTTGGCACGAGAGTTTGGTCACTTAAATTACAAGTATATGTAGCAGCTAAGTAAGCATGAGATGGTGGAAGGATTGCCAAATATCAGTTTCTCCAAACGAGTTTGTGAAGGGTGTGTCCTTGGCAAACATCCTAGAGAAACGTTTGACACTGGCAAGACTCACAGAGCATCCTCTCCTCTAGATCTGATCCATAGTGATCTCATGGGGCCTTTTCCTCATCCTTCCATCAACAAATCAATGTATGTGCTTACATTTATTTATGATTTCTCACGGTATCTTGGGTTTATCTTCTCAGGGCCAAATCTGAAGTTTTTACGCACTTTGAAGATTTCAAAGGACTAGTTGAGACACAGTGAGAGAGAAAGATCAAAGCCCTCCATATAGACAATGGGGGGGAATATGTTAACACAACACTTCAGAACCTATGCCTTGAGTCTGACATACAGTTGCAGCACACAGTTCCATACACTCCGAAGCATAACGGAGTTTTTGAGAGAAAGAACTGATCTCTCAAAGAGATGGCTTCCTGCATGTTGCATACTAATTCACTACCTCATAAGCTATGAGTTGAAGCACTTAATTGTGCTAACTACATCCAAAACATATCTCCTCATAGATCTGTCAAGGATTAGATCCCCTTTGAGGCTTGGAGTGGAACTAAATCAAAGGTCACCCACTTCCATGTTTTCAACTCCCGAGCATGGGTCAGGATCCCCTCTGAAAAGAGGAAAGCTCTTGATCCACAGAGCATTGAGTGCATCTTTGTTGGATACCCTGATGGTGTGAAGGGATACCGACTCCTAATTTCCTCTATGGACAAGCTCATCATTGAGTGAAGTGTCCAATTTGATGAAAGTCTCTCGCATGCACCTCAATTTCCGCATGCAGACACCTTTTATCTACCTCATGACCAAGATGATGACTTCGTACACCCAAATGCAGATACAAAGCATGCAGGTGTCGAGATAAAACATGCAAATGTAGAGGCAGAGTCTTCAGATACAAATTCATTGAATGCATATGATGATCCACATCAAAGCCCAGATCAGGCTTCCAACAAAGAATCATCTTCCCCTGTTATAAAGCAAAGAACAAGGAGCTTAAGTGAGATATATGCACAAGACCACCCAGCTGCTAGAAATGGTCTTGTGGGGGATAATTCTGATCCACAGAGGACTAGCTCAAAGTTTATTGAGCCTCCTCTTGCCCTCACTGCCACTGAACCAACGCCATCCCGACATTGTCATTTGGTTCAGTCTTCTGATTTGCAGTCTTATGCTGAGGCTATTGGGCACCCCTCTTGGGATTCCACCATGGAGGAGGAGTATAGCTCCCTCCTCAAGAACCAGACCTGGGATTTGGTCCCCCTTCCTTCAGGAAGGAAACTTGTACGATGAAAATTGGTCTACGAGTCCAAGAGTGATGTAGATGGGAAAATCTCCAAACAAAAAGCCAGGCTAGTAACCAAAGGCTTCTAGCAAGTGCATGGCATGATTATGATGAGACCTTTGCTCCAGTAGCAAATATGGATTCGATACGCCTTTCACTTGCCATTGCGGCTGCCCAGGGGTGGGAAGTATATCATATGGATGTGAAAAATGCCTTTCTTCACGGAGACCTATTTGAGGAGATCTACATGGAGCAGCCACATGGTTTCATTCAGGATTCGTCTTTGGTCTACAGACTGAAGAAGTCTCTTTACGACCTTAAGCAGGCCCTAAGAGCTTGGTATGCGAGGATGGATTCTTTTCTCTTATCACAAAAATTTGAAAGATGTAAGTTTGATCCGAATGTTTACATGCTCAAGGCACATGATTATCTTCTTATATTAGTTTTGTATGTGGATGATCTCCTGATCACCGGCAACTGAGCTTCAGCCATTGCTGTAGTCAAGAGGGCCTTTCATGATAGGTTCTTGATGATGGACATGGGTCCATTACACTTCTTTCTTGGTATTGAGATTAGCCAAGATGCCACAGGCATCAAACTCTCCCAAGCGAAGTATGCAGGAGATCTCCTCAAGAGATTTCACATGACAGACTGCAAGCTAGCACTGAATTCTTTTCCGTCTGGGGTCCGCCTTGAGGATGGAGGTGACACTCCATTAGTTCGCAGTATTCTCTACCAACAGCTAGTGGGGAGCTTACTATACCTCACCCACTCTAGAAAAGATCTCTCATATACAGTAAGAGCAGTTTCCAGATACATGCAGGAGCTGCATGAGCTACACTGGAATGTTTCCAAGTGCATCCTCTGATATGTGCAGGGCACCATCACCTTCAAGATTCACTATGCAGTAGGCACTGCATTGAATCTCCTCGGCTTCATAGATTCTGATTGGGCGAGTGACAACATTGATCGCAAGTCCACCTCCAGATTTCACCTTGTCTAGGGTCTGGTCCTATCTGTTGGTTAAGCAAGAAGCACGCTACTCTTGCTCTCTCTTTAGCTAAGGCTGAGTACAGAGGAGTAGTCAACATTACCATTGAGGCTCTGTGGCTACAATACTTCCTCACTAAGTTGGGCGTCCAGTTCCACCAACCCCCTATCATCTGGTGTGACAACCAGAGCACTCTCAAATTTTGTAGGGATCTCATACAACGACAGCGGAAGAAGCACATAGAGAACCATATGGACTACATCAGAGACTTAGTACATGATCGGTTCATTGATTTGTAGTTCTGTCATTCAACATAACAAACTGCATGATCGGTTCATTGATTTGTAGTTTTGTCCTTCAACAGAACAGACTGCAAACATCTTCACCAAGACATTCACTGAGCAGAAGTTTCACTTTCTACGTGATCGTCTTGGAGTGAAGGACACAGTTGCTTATCAACTATTTTTTCTTCCTCTTTTCTTTTGATTCATTGTATTTTGAGGGGGGGGGGGGGGGGGTGCGGGTTCCGCATGAGGTTTTCTCTCTTTCCTCAATTTTAGTACAAGTTGCACTGTATTTTTGTTACCTTTTGCCTTAGTTTCCAAGGCCCGTTTTCTATTTTTCCCCATAGTGGTGTTTAGGGGGGGTGTTGGAGGTACTACACACCTAGGACCTTCATTACTAGCACATGCAGACACTTAGTTAGAGCATGGGACTACATGCAAGATCCTTTTTGCATGATTTACTCACTAATTTTCTCCTCCTTTCACTCTGCAATTGGCTAGTTCTTCTGCATGATTTACTTCCTGATTTTCTCCTCCTTTCATTCCGTAATCAGCTAGTTCTTCTCCATTATTTACTCCCTGATTTGCTCCTCCTTTCACTCTACAACTGGCTAGTTCTCTCTGGAACTTGTTCTAGGTGTTGATTCCTCTCATTGATCACCACTATGGCGCATTACCTTGGGATCTTCACCTAGTAATGCTATATCATGAGCATTGTAACCTATTTTCTGAATCAATCATTCTTTTTGTTATTTTGATTTTCTAACACATTTACAAAATAAAATTGAAAAATAATATAAATTCTATCAAGATTATAACAATTTTTTAGAAATTTTTAAAATCTGGGTTATAATGGTCGTATTTTGGTGAGTGTTTCTTGTGTACTACGTACCGAAGGTTTTAAGGTTTTATGGAAAAAAATTAAACAACGTGAAATAAGTGAAGAACAATTAGGCTATATAAAAATAAATAAAAAATAATAAATTATTATAAATGATAATTAATTTAAAAGGTGTTAAATAGGGTGCATAATGATATCTAGTGTATCACAATACTCAATTATCAATGTCAGGAGGAAAGCTGGTAAGAATTTCATGTTTCCACGTTTCAAATTGTGGTATTGATTCTTTCCATCCATTCATTCAAAAATAATTTAATAATAAAAGAAAGGGATAATATGGCGACTTGAAAATTACATAAATCAACCTTATACACTAGGTATTCAATCATTTAAATAACTAGGTATTGATACACAGACAAATTAGCAAAGGTGCAGGTGGTAAGTTCATTGGACTTGCGAGATATTCAGTAAAAAATATAGAGGTTGAGCTCACATTCCCCAATATCTGTAAAACATTTTGGCTATTGCTTCTTTGTTATTCTATATCCAATTGAAGATACAATTAACTTGACAACATTTGGGGACGCTACCTGCTTGCCATCCTCCTCCACATCCACGTCAGAGGGCAATAGTTGTAGGTATGTTTCTGATGTATTCATAAATCATCGTCATCCTAATGTGAAGAAAGGCCTCGCCAGCCATATCTACCATCGCGTGAAGGAAAATGGATTAAGAGTATTTTTGGACTAGCCAGAATTGGAAAGGGAGATAGCGTGACTTATCAAATCGAAGAGGCGATTCGAACGCCACGGTCCATGTTGTAATTTTTTTTCCAAGATATGATCAATCTATTTGGTGTCTCAAGGAATTAGTATTGATGTTGGAGTCAGGCTCAACAGTTATTTAGGTATTTTATCATGTAAATCCTTGGGAGCTGCAGTGGACTTGGAGCTAAGATGGAGTTTATGCTTGAGCCCTGAGCATACTCCAGTGTATCCTTCTATGTATGCTCGAGCCCTGTGCATGCTGGAAAAGAAGACAAAAATAGATCCTCAAACCAATACAAAGAGGCCACGACATAACTCGAACATTATTGAGGAATGAAGGAGTTCCCTTTCTACTGTAGCAAACACAAGCAGCATTGCCCTGAAGGCGCGTAATGGGTAAGAGCACCGCACTTCTCCCTTTTTAGCTTTTAATTTGTTGGATTAATAAGGATATCGATATTTTTGTAGGTGTTCCTTACCAGAAATTTATTGTGGATATTATTCAGTGACGAAGAACTACTCGTTGATGAGATCCTTGAACAAGTTCTGCAAAAGGTTCACAAGCCACTTCTGAATGTCGCTAAATATCCAACTGGCCTATTTGAAAAAGTAAAGGATGTTGACATCACAGTGTCACTGCAACAACAAAGAAGGAAGCCCAGTATTGTGGGAATTATGGGTCTTGGCGGAATTGGAAAGACGACCCTCACCAAAGAATTATTCAATCAAGAGATGTCAAATTACGATCGATCTTGCTTCTCGTTTGATGTGAGATCAGGAAATTTTCTTTCCCTGCAAAGTAACCTTAACCATTTGAGTCTCTCGAATGTACATATAAACAACATTGATGAAGGCATGGGGGCCTTCAAAAGGCATATCTCCTTTTCTAACTAGGCTCTCATAGTTTTAGATGATGTTGATCATATTAATCAACTAGATACATTATTTTCCCCACTTAAAGATACTATTCATCGAAGAAGCTTAATTTTAATTACATCTCGCAATAAAGACTTGCTCACAAGCTCAGGGATTGTAGAGTCCTCCATTTACATGATGAAATGACTCAATCTAGAGCACTCCCAAGAATTCCTTTTCTCCCATGCCTTTGGAGTCCTCCATTTACATGATGAAATGACTCAATCTAGAGCACTCCCAAGAATTCCTTTTCTCCCATGCCTTTGGTTAGCCCCGTCCTACATTGGGATTTGAGGACGTGGTGGAAAAGTTTTTGGATATCTGCAATGGGTTTCCCTTATCTCTTAAAGTGCTTGGAGCCCTTCTTTGTGGAAAATATAATTTAGAATATTGGAGAGCACAATTGTAGAAAACCTACAAAATACTTCACAGTGATATTCAATGCACAATTAAAATTAGTTATGACACCCTGGATAAAGAGGTAAATAAATATTCTTAGATATTGTCAGTTTTTTCATTGGAGAACACAGGGATACCATCATCAGAATATGGGACGGATTATGAGAAAATAGGATTTACGCGGAGAGATAGAGGGGAGAAGCATAGGAAAGTAGTTTCGAAGAGAGTTCACCTGCGTTAAGGATTTTCACGCAACTATAGAAGGATTTCATGTAGATATCCTGAGGCTTAAAACATAAAATTCACTTACGGAAAAACAACATAATAAAACAGAGTAAGCTTGGAGCAACACAATATAAATTTAGGATTAAATTATAATTCATGATAAGACATTCATATGATACCACGACTCATTCACCATGTAAAACAAAGGTTTACAATGATTTACACTTCACCAGGTGTTAGGGGAATAACACACAGTGAAACACAGTAACTGTTGCTTTCATGCACCCACCAAAATTTGCTCCATGATTTTCTCCTCACAGACTCTAGTTGTATAACCCAACCTCTCTTGCTCTCACTTACAAAATGACTTTTACATCTATATTTATCTCAAAATACAATTTGACATTAATACATGACATAGCAAAATAATTATTACGATGTTGTTGTTGAGTGTGAACAATAATCGCGCAGGTGTTTGTGGAGTACGGGCAATAGTTGCACAGTAAATGCTTGCCTGTATTTGCTAAACTTCATTAAATTCCTTAACTTCTGTGATGTGCTACGGAGTGGTTCACACGGTACTTCTGTTTTGGCTTTAGTCCTTCCATCTTCAAACAAAGACACAAACTGCAAAATACTTCTAACAAGTATGGCTGCTATCAGGGTGTTTATTGCGGTGGTTGGGACTATTATTTCCAACACTCCCCCTTAATCACAATTGGCCCTATTGAAAATTTCCAAACAATTTCCGATATAAACAAAACTTTCACGTTCCAATGGCTTTGTGAAGATATCAACAAATTGTTCCTATGACCAACAGTGCTGCAACACAATTTCATCATTGTTAATCAAATCTCTGATAGAATAATATTTAGCATCAATATGTTTGTTCCTCTTGTGAAAGAAAAATTTCTTTGACAATGCAATTGCTGAGGTGTTGTTGCAAAAAATAGTTGTCGTTCCCTCTGGGTCATGATGAAGATCCCTCAACATCGCCCTCATCCAAACTGCCCGGCGCACTGTTGTTATTGCTATGACATATTCAACTTCTATTGTTGACAATCACACTATTGGTTGCTTCTTGGAGGCCCATGAAATGGATTCAGAACCAAAATGGAAAACATATCTTGACATGCTCTTTCTATCATCGACACTTCCTGCCCAATCATTGGCAGTGTAACCAACCAACCTGAAATCACTTGTTTTTGTGTACAAAATGCCATACTGTTTTGTCCCATTGACATACCTTAGAATCCTTTTCACTGCTTGCTAATGCATCTCCTTGGGTGTTTCCATGAACCTCGACACCAAACTTACTGCACACATTATATTTGACCTAGTGGCAATCAAATACATCAAGCTACTTGTCATGCTTTTGTATAATGTTGGATTGGCATTGTTGTTTCAATCTTCTTTGCTCAACTTCAACCCCATGACAGTTGGAGTTGGTGCGGGCTTGCTATTCTTCATTTTAAATCTCTCCAATATGTCTACCACATACTTCACTTGAGAGATAAAAATGCTATTTTTGGTTTGCTTCATCTCTATGCCCAAAAAATATCTTAACAGACCCAAGTCATTCATTTCAAATTCACTCTTCATGACTTGTTTGAAATCAGTGATGAGGAAATCATCACTGCCCATAAAAATCAAATCATCTACATATAATACAACAATAATAATATTACCATCACTCTCTTTGATGCAGAGAGTAGGCTCACTGTCATATTTGTCGAAATCGTTGTCCAACAAGTAGGCATCTATCGTATTATACCATGTGCGCGATGCTTGCTTCAACCCATAAAGAGATTTCCTCAACCGATACACTTTATCTTCTTGGCCTTCTACCTCATAACTAGGTGGTTGCGCAACATGCACTTCCTCTTTCAACACTCCGTTCAAGAAAATTGATTTTACGTCCATTTGATACACTTTCCATTTATGCTACGTAGGAATTTCCACAACTGCGTACAAGTCTCCATCCTCACGAATGGTGTGAATTGCTTCACATAATATCTTCCATGCTGCTACTTGTATCATTTGATGACTAGGCTTGCTTTGTGGCTTTCAATCTTTCCCTTAATGTTGCTTTTGGTCTTATAGACCCACTTCACTCCAATGACATGTTTTCCTTTCAGAAAGTTCACTAACTCCCATGTGTCCTTCCTTTCTATTGCTTCTATTTCTTCCTCCATTGCCACAACCCATTTTTCTTCTTTGACTACATCCTCAAAATGGATTGGGTCATCTACATGACAAAACAAGACAAATAAGGAATTTAGACCAGCATTACTATCAACTTCATCTTGCTCATAAATTTCATTTAAATTTCTGAATTTTGGTCTATGCTTGCTGAAGATGGGCTTGACATGTCACTTGGTGTTGCACTTTGCAGCGTGCTTGGGGAAGCACTTGCTTGGTTGAACAAAACTATCCTATTATTTGTTGATGGTGTTGCTTGTTGCATGCTTTGTTGCACTTGCATAGGAATAGTGGGAGTTAATGTTGAGGAATTACTTGCTGCTGTTAATTCCTCTTTGTCCTCATGTTGTATACATGCTTTGACATTGACTGTCTTCTCTAAACTTCCATCCCATGCTTCCTCTTCTAAAAATTGCACATTTTTGTTGATTATGGCCTTCTTGGTTAATGGAATGTAGATTTTGTATGCCTTGGATTCATCACTGTATCCAACAAATATACATTTCTTCCCCTTGCTGACCAACTTCTTTCTTAACTCATCCGGGACATGTGTATATGCCACACATCCAAAAACTCTCATGTGAGTGACACTATGCTTTCTTCCACTCCAGGCATCTTCGGGAACTATGTTCTAGATGCTTTTGGTTGGACATCTATTCAAGATATATGTTGCACAAGCAACAACTTCATCCCAATAATCATTTGGCAAATGCTTTGCCTTCATCATACTCCTTTCCATTTCCATAATGGTCCTATTATTTCTTTCTGCCACACCATTTTACTGAGGTGTATACCTTGTTGTAAATTGCTTGTGAATTCCATGATCCCTACGAATACGAGGGAAATCATTTGAGATGTATTCTCCACCTCTGTCAGTCCTGAAAACTTTGATGTAGTGTCCACTTTGCTTCTCAACAAGAGATTTGTATTGGCGAAAGAACTCAAATACTTCACTTTTATGTTTTAAGAAATAGACCCATGTCTTCCTTGTGTAGTCATCTATGAAGGTATAGTGGTTGCACCAAATGATGGTCTGTGCATTGATCCACATAAATATGAGTGGCCAATCTCCAAAGGTGCCTTTGCCCTTACTGACTTTCCTACTGGAAATATCTCTCTTTGTTGCTTGCCTAAGATACATCCTTCACATAGGTTGTCCGATTTTTCTATGAGTGGTAGTCCCTTCACCATGCCTTTCCTATGTAGCAAATTCAAACCTCCAAAGTTGAGATGTCCAAATATCAAATGCCATAACCAATTTTCATCTTTGACCTCTACTTGAAAGTTTACTTGTATGACACCTGCATCTTTTCTTGCATCCTCTTGTAAGTTCATTGAGAGTTGTGCTTGTGCACCTTCTCTCTGCAAATCTGACCTTATTTTTAAGGGAAACATTCTATTGTTTTTCATCTAAACCTTTGCAATCAACTGTTTGAATGGAGGTCTATCCAAACTTGTGCACACATCATTTTTGAAAAAGACATTGTAGCCCTTTTGTATGAGCTGTCAAATGCTCATGAGGTTATGCTTCAGACCAGGGACAAATGAAACATCTAATATGTACTTATTCCCCCCCTTCTTTGTTAAGATATTAATGCTTCCTTTGCCCATAACAGAGACTTTGATATCAGTCCCTAATGTCACTTCAAATTTCACACTTTCATCTATATTGGAAAGAGTTTCTATGCTTCCTAACATGTGGTTGCTACACCCTGAATCTTGATATCATATATCATATCATTTTATTTTTCTTGTGCTACATTACAATCTAAAATTTTTTTATCATGGTTTTGACTTTCTTTTGTGAAATTTACGCTTGGTTTGTCATATTGCTCCTTTCTACATTCATTTGCATAATAACCATACTTCTTATAGTAATGACATTGAACTTGAGATTTATCATACCTTTGACCTTGTGCTTGATTTTGGCTTGGGCCTTGACTTGGATTTTGATTGCTGCCTCTTCCATTTGAGCTTGAAGGGTTGCTTCTTCCACCTCTATGTGGGCTTCTTCCTTTTCTTCTAGCATATGATCTTCCTTTGCCTCGACCTTGACCAAATGATACTTGTGTTTTGAAGGCATGCTCTAATGAAGAGCTTGTTTCTCTATTCAGTCTATGTTCATGAGAAATCAGTGATGCATTAAGCTCATCCACTAAGAATTGTGAGAGATCATTTGTCTCTTCTATGGCCACAACAATGGCATCAAATCTTGCTGGAAAACTTCTCAAAACTTTCTCGGCTATTCTTGTTTCCTCAAGTGTCTCACCATGAGACCTGATTTGAGTAACCAACCCAATTACATGTGAAAAAAATGAGTCTACATTCTGAGACTCTTTCATACAAAGTGTTTCAAAGTCTCTTCTCAACATTTGTAGCTTTGTTGTCTTGACTTTTGCCATGCCTTGGTAGGTTGTCTGGAGGGTGTCCCATGCTTGCTTGGACTTCGTTGCTGCTGCAACCCTTGGGAAAACACTTTCATGAACTACTTGAAAAATGTAGAGTATGGTTTTTGCATCCTTCTTCCTGTTATCTCTTAACAAATCTCTTTCTGCTTGAGGCGGGACATTGTATGTTGTATCTGCTAGTTCTTGAAAACCATTCTCCACCAAATCCCAAATGTCTTGAGAAGAAAACATGGCCTTCATTGTAACAACCCAATAATCATAATTTTTGCCTTTAAACTGAGGTATTTCAGGATTATTCAAGCTTGTGCTTGATGTTTTCATTTTTGAGTGTAAGAAAAAAAACTTTCTATCTGCTCCTAAATATGCGAAAAACAATATGCGCTCAAAACAATTTTAACTGCTAGTAAAAACACTTGTTTTTACATTAACAGAGCTTAACCCGCTCTCATACCATGTTAGAAAATAAGATTTAGGCGGAGAGAGAGAGGGGAGAAGAAGCATAGGAAAGTAGTCGGAGATTTCACATGCATTAAGGATTTTGGCACAGCTATACAAGGATTTCACGCAGCTATCCTGAGGGTTAAAAAACACATAATTCACTCACGGCAAAAGAACAGAGTAAAAGAGAGTAAGCTTGGAGAAACACAATAAAAACTTAAGATTAAATTCTAATTCATGAAAATACATATCTATGAGATTGGGGCTCATTCACCAAGTAAAACAAAGGTTTAAAACGTTGTAACTATTATTTTCACGCACCCACCAAAATTTGCTCTACGATTTTCTCCTCACAAACTCTAGGTGTTTAACTTACCCAACCTCTCTTTCCCTCACTTACAAAATGACTTTTACATCTATATTTATCTCAACACAGAATTCGACATTAATACATGACAAAGCAAACTAATTAATACGTTGTCATTTTTGAATTCGACATTAATACATGACAAAGAAAACTAATTAATACGTTGTCATTTTTGAGTGTGGACAGTAATGTATGGAAAATAGTCACACTATAAATGCTTGCCGTATTTGCTAAACTTCATGTGATGTGCTGTGGAATGGTTCGCGCTATACTTTTGTTCTAGCTTCATCCTTTCCATTTTCAAACAAAGACGCAACCTACAAAAATACTTCTGACAAGTATGGTTGCTATTATGGTATTTATTGCTGTGGTTGGGATTATTATTTCCAACAGGGATCTGATTGGGAAGGATGGTTGGGTCTTTGTAACCTAGAGAACAGATGCCTTATCAAGCTCGACAGTGAAAATTGTATAAGAATGCATGACCATGTTAGAGACCTTGGCAGATATCTCGCAAAGGAAACTCCCGGATGTGAGCTTCGGCTTTGGTGGCTGACTGACAACCTTCTTCATAATCTTTTGACATGATCTCCTCTAAGTATTTTGCAGATTTAAGCGGGCTTCAAAATAAAGTTGTGTTTATCTTTTGAAGTTTTGAAGTATTACAACTTTTCAAGATTAACCATCTTGTTTCTAACATTTCGAGGTGATCAATTCAGGTGTGTGGAATTAGCATGGTTCACAGAAATGTCTCTCGACAATCTTTGGAAACCCTTGTGGACAGCTTCAACCTAACATGCTTACAACTACTTAGGGCTGAAGGTTATTTTGTCAAACGCCTATTCCAGGTTGGGCAGTTACCACAACTAATATATCTTCGTTGGGAGAATTGCCCATACTCATCCTTACCTTCCACGATTTCACTTAAAACTTTACGAGTTTTATATATACAGAAGGTGAGCCACCTACAAACACTATGGCAACATGAATCTCAGGTAATCTTTTTTTTTACTTTCAAGCAGATTTTTGTTTTGTTTTTCTCCAAATTATAAATATCGCTTGCACTTGATATATCGTCTTCACATGCCACAATGCCAAAATGTTCACATTTACAGTGTTAAACACACTTTATTAATGTACATTACAGGCACCTCTCGAATTGAAGGAATTGTATATTCATGCTCCCCTTTCAAAAGTTCCAAAGTCCATTAGAACGCGGAAGCACCTCCAAAAAAATTTCTTGTACGAGAGTCACCTTGAAATTTTGCCAAATGAATTTTGTCATATGGATTCCTTAAGACACGTTGGATTAAATTATTTCTCAGTCTGTAGACGCTCCCAAACTCACTGGGGAACTTAACCAAGTCTTCAAAGTTTGGACCTATGCAATTGTTTTTCTCTGTAGACGCTCCCAGACTCGGTTGGGAATTTACCGGGACTCCAAAGTCTTGACTTGGAGGGGTGCTCTACTCTCCAGATGCTCCCAAACTCGGTTGGTAACTTGTCGTCACTCCAAAGTCTTGACTTAGGTGGGTTCTTCTCTCTACACAAGCTACCTGACTCGGTTGGGAACTTGATGGGTCTCCAACGTCTTAACTTGGGGGGATGTTCTGGTCTGTAGAGGCTCCCAGATTCGATTGGAAACTTGACGGGCCTCTGAATTTTTCACTTAGGCGGGTGCTTCTCTTTGTAGATGCTTCCAGACTTGGTTGGGAACTTGATACACCTACAACGTTTTCATTTGAGTGGGTGCTCCGCACTGCAATCACTCCCAGACTCTGTTGGGAATTTGATGGGCCTCCAACATCTTCACTTGGGCGGATGCTCTGCTCTGCAGATGCTCCCGTATTCAGTTGGGAGCTTGATAGGTCTCCAACGGCTTAACTTGGGAGGGTGCTCCATTATGCAAACGCTACCAGACTCAATTGGAGATTTGACGGGTCTCCAACATCTTCACTTTGGCTGATGCGTCACTATGCAAGTGTTGCGGTCACTCCCAGATTGGATTGGGAATTTAACGGGCCTCCAACGTCTTCACTTGGGTCAGTGCTTCGCCCTATAGATGCTCCCAAAGTGGGTTGGCAACTTGACCAACCTCCAACGTCTTCACTTTAGCTAATGCGCCATTACACAAACGTCGCAGACACTCCCATATTAGATTGAAAATTTAACGGGCCTCCAACGGCTTGACCTGGGCCAATTCTTTACTTTGTCGATGCTCCCAAAGTGGGTTGCAAACTTGACGAGCCTCCAATGTCTTCACTTGAGTGGGTGTTCTTCTTTGCACGTGCTCCCAAACTCGGTTGGGAACTTGATAGGCCTCCAAAGCAAGCCTGGAATTTGACGTGTTTTAAGATGTATTTTGGGTTTCAAGACATATTTGACGGCAACAGAAAAATTTAACCCATCACATATGAAGTCTCTTTGACATGTACAAGCTGAATGACGTCTGATTTGACCTCTGATTTCAAATTTAAGCTGTCAAAAATTATAATACCTATACCATTTAAGGGATTTTCCTCTCACCCTAAGTTTAAATACAAGTAGTTGGCTGCACTCTCAATCTCTCGGGCGTTTCCGTATTAAATCCACAACTCCGTGATAAAGCATAATTGCATTGAATATTTATAACGGGGAATTCAGGTTTCCAACAACTCTTCTGCACTCTCAAGCTCTCTGGCGTTCGCGTAGTAACTCTTCTGCACTCTCAAGCTCTCTGGCGTTCGCGTAGTAACTCCAATATGGTGAAAGCTTATTAATCAAAATACAATGCCATATCACAATCATTTAGTGCACTCAGATTGTGTTCCAAATTCCAATGTAATCTTAAAAACAGCCCTGCAAAAACAGGGTTCCCTGATCCCCATCTTCAACTACGCCCACCCTCGGGCCTTTCCCATTTCCCATAGGATTTAGGCACCGACTCCATCTCATAAGGCGAAATTCCCTTTTTGCCACAGGAATCATTTCACGAGCCTTTCTATTGCAGTCATGCTATTCATATGGAGGAGAATGTTGTCGAGGACGGCATGGAGGACTTGCCCTCCGCTGCCATAGGCTTTCCGCTTAAGATGTTTTTGGCATTGTGTAGAAATGGAAGGGGAAGAGGATATGACATAATTGTTTAAAACTCAGGTACGCCTCCATGATAAAACATGATTTATTTTGTTAATGTAAATTGTAAATTAAAGAGCTTGGTTTATTATAAATGGTTCAAATGGTTTTGTGAGTAGATTGTTATCATTTTTATTTAAATATTTAAATATTGTTAAGTACATTAGCATTAGTTTATTATCGTAATCTTGTGTTTTCAAATTCGATTTATGATTTTCTTAGTGCATCATATTTCTTTTTATCGTTTTCTCTTTGAACTGATCTTTTATCTATACCATTCAAGTCAATTTGTTGTATAATGCAATGTCTTATAACACCCGTAATTACTTCTAGTTAGAATTTATGTGTTTATCAGTGGATTAGTTAAGGGTTCAAATTTTGTACAATCTTAATAACCAAATTGTTATCTCAACTAAAAATTTTATGGGATAATCTTTTAAGAAGACCCCATATGATTATAAGTTTTTAAAATAGTTATTATATAATAATATGGCTGATTGCATATACCAAATTCCAAATTTGATATGTTATTCATTTGCGTGAACTTGTCATATACATTTTGAAACTTCACATGTTCAAATTTAAATAGATTGAGATAGAGTTCATACTAATAATATTGAATGCACCCAAAACTTTAAATTTATTGACATAAGCGTACTTATGCACTTCACACTTCCTCAAGAGTTGAGAGGCCACCCTGATCCCACTGGCATGCCCAACCACGGTTTAAAATGTCTATAGTTTACATCATTTCTATCAGTCCAGTATAGTTTACATCGTTGCTATCATTCCAGTAAAGCACAAAAGTATTTTGAGGTGTTTTTTACTTGCTAAAGAAATGTTATGACTTACTCCCAATGTGATTGTGGAGGTTGTATGTTTGATTGAGGGGGTTAGTTTTATGACTTTTATGAATGTACATGATTTGAGGTTAATAAAAATTTAGTTGTTTCAGTAAGTGGTACGCACTTGATGTTGGAAGCTTTTCTTATTAAAAAATAAATAAAAATCAAAATGCTATTGTGTATTTTTTAAAATAATTTAATTGTTTGTTAGGTTTAATGTTGATTTAATTAGTTATAATATATTTTGGGTTGTTTTATAAATTAATTGTTTTAATGATTAAATGAAATTGAAGTTCAATCAATATAATTATAATGCATAACTCTTAAATAAGAAATAAGGATTAGTTGTTTTGCTTATATTTTCAAAAGTCTGAAGAATTTATAATGCTTTATATGAGTAAGAATAAAAATAAATTATGGATATCTCATTATTATAAATCTTTTACCCAAAAGCATTAAGTATGAGTCTCAGTTGTTTTTTTCTTCATCAATTCTTTCTCTCTCATATACGCATAGATATATACTAAATTAAAATCATATAAAATTAAAAAATATAAAAATTAATGAAATTAAGTTCTAATTAAATTTCATAAAATAAATAGAATCAGGGGAAAACAATATCAAAACATTTTTGTCTAAGACAATCTAAAATTTTGAATTTTAACCACTGTAACTTAGATTTATAAAATCCTAGCAGGATTTTCTCAAAATATGACCAGAATTTACATAACGTTCCAGGCAAAAAAGTAGTCTCCTTAGTAATAAAAAATTTTAAGTTGGTATGATAAGTCTAGATAGTTAAATGAAAAGTTGTTTATCATGTTTTTTATATTAAATATTATAAATTTGGTAAAAAAAATCATATATGAATTTTTTACAAATTTATTAAAATAAAAATGTAATTATTATGTAATTTGGATTTTTTTCAAAAAATCATAATTAGATAAAATTCGATTATTATATGATTTGGAATTTTTCAAAGAAGTATGATTAGATTTTTGTTATATAATTGGAATGAAACTGTATTTTTGAAAGTACAGAAATATTGAATATTGAATATTTTAGAAGAAATCACCATTGTACAATTTCAATCCATATTTTTACAATTTCAATAAAGTTTTAAAAACTTAGTTGAATTTTAAATAAAAGAAACTAAAAAAATATTCAATCAAATTTAAATTGAGTTATTTTTATTTTTAATGAATGCAAATTTATCTAATATATTTAAGTTTATCAAGCTATTGTGAGGAATGATTGTCATTTTCTCACCTAAATCAATTTTTACAAATA
>APFE030692050.1:6689-36880 GCA_000404065.3 Pinus taeda | reverse complement strand
TAATAAAGCTTGTTATGGCCGAACCAAGTGGAGTTAGCTTAGTCCTAGTTCCCAAGCTGTCCATCCATGCATCAAACGCGAGCCCAAGTGTCCTGCAAACATGTCATCCACATAGCTATTACGGGAATTTCTGATTCAGTCCAAAATTGCACTTGAAATTCAATTTTCATAAAAACTTCTAGAATTTGCAAAATTAAAATTAAACACCTGAATATGCATAAAATACATCAAAATGAGATGGATGTGATGGAAAATGGATGGAAAATATAAGGATTAAGTAGGTTTCCCTAAGCAAAAATAGACCAAAACTAAGGGCCAACAGGTACAAATGAAATTGCTTAAACAATCCCTTAGCTGGACCCCTACTAGCCATGACAAGCATTTCATCAATCATATCACAAATATGTAATCTACAGGCATAAACAACAAATCTAAGCAGAAGGGTCTCATACTCATTTGAGAATCACTAAGAAGTATTGATGCCTCAACACATTAGATCACCTTTCATCCATTAGGCCACATATATATTATTCATTCATTTACAAGTAAAAACATGATGAGAGACATACATATCCATTGTTATAATACATATTCATAACTAGCATAATAACAAAATAAGTACTAGGTAAATAAAAACCATATTATCCACATATAAACTAGTACAATACTCATAAAATAACAAGGAGAAATAACTTCATATTAATGATGCAAAGGCCAACTAGTTGCGCGACTTCCAAGAACTACCCAACCGTAGACATGGTTGAGCCAAAAATCTCTTCAGCCAGTCACCACTATAAAATATTCCAAGCATGAATGTGGGATATCATAAACCACATCAATCCAAAACCATCCAGGGATTCCAGAGGCCAACCACCTCAACCCATCAAATAATGATTCCACATCATGGTCAAACATCATAAAACCATCACCAAATTGGTCTCTGCCTGTTACACAACATTTTATCAATGTCCCTGTAATCCCTATTCCTCAACCCTGGAGGACCTCTACAATGAACCCTACATGCTTTCCCATCATGAAGAAACTCCGATTATGTCCCTCTTCATGGGAAAGACATTTCCCTTTTGCATCATTTCCCAAGAATATTCCTTTTACCCTAGTTTACAACACCGACGCTAATGACTCATTTCCTCCTCATGCTGATTTGGAGAGTTTAAAAATCAGCCTAGATTCGTACTCCACAAATGAGCCTTTTCTCAGTCGTGGCGATTTTATTTTGGCAGGGTTCTTAAATATGGATTTGAAGCTTCCAAGTCTAGAAGCTTTGTAATGGAAGTCTAGTAAATGGTTGGGCTGGATGGAGCTGAGGAAGTTAGTTTGGACTCCTTTCCCCTATTAAGATGGAACAAACCAAAGAGATAAAACGTCTCCCATCATAAGAGGAACCATCTCCCCTCCATCAAAGCTATATAAAATCCTCCTTTTCCAAGCTGAACTACTCTTTTTGGATCTTGAATAACTAGAAAAATATTTATAGCTTGTAGCCTTCTAGTTTATGTTTGTGGAGGGAGAATAGTGTGTTTGGGTTGGTTTGGAACTAAAGGGAAGAAGCCTTAAAACTTCCATTGTTGGGGTTATCCATGAGATGCTAGCAGAGTTGTGGGAACTAGGATACATCAGAGGAGACCTGCAATGTCAAGGCTTTGGTTGTAAATTCTTTCTGAACTTATATGAATACAACTATTGATTGATTTCCTACATTAAGTGTTATCTTACATTTGATGGCTTAAGATTCCTTTACCTTTTAAGTAGGTTGAATGCAATTTGTATGCTATCACGTTTGTTGTTGTTGTTTGTTTTCTTGTTTCAAGTATTCGAAGGAAGGAAATGAAAGGTAGTTGGAGTAAGGATGCAGGATCATCACCGAGCGGAATAGCGTTCTAAGAGGTAGGCCCTCTTATTTGATTCTAGCATAAGGATGTTTTCACTTGATTATTTGTTTGTGGCTATACCCGCTCTCTTAGGCTAGAGTAATTGTCTTTGTCTACATGGAGAATTTACCTACACCACAAATTCGTGACTCTGCTGGGGAGCCATCCTCTCGTTTGATTGATTTTCATTTCATGGTTTGTGTGAAATTTTGTAGTATCACCATTTCCCTTTGGTTTTCTCTGCTTTGGTTGGTTTACCACTTTGAGTCTAAAATTTACAGTGGTAGATCTAGTTTTGGATTTTGAAAAAGTTTATTTTTTTCTTGAAATCTTCGGTCAGTGCATTTAATTTTCTAACATTCACGCCGACCAACGCGATTTTCTCTAAAACAGTTGCATCGTACCCCATTGTGGTGCTTGATGTCAGTTAGGAAATCACACTGAGTCTTGTAGGTGAAGATCAAGGTTTCTCCTGGATCATAACCATTGTGTCTTGCCCTCTTAATTTCTGCTTCTTAGCTTGCTTTTCCTGTGTTCTCCCTGACTGGAAAGATTCATTTGCTTGGTTTGTGTGCTTGTTTTGTTTTCCTTTTCCTTACTTTATTTTTGAGTCTTTGAATGATTTGTGGCTTTAGGGCATCTAGGTCATCGTCCATTTAGCTGTTTGTGTGCTCAACAAGTCAAGTTGTTGGTTAGTTGCTCCATGCATTTTGTTTTTCAGTCCTTTTATCGCTTTGATTTCAATTAAACAAGTTTGAAAATTTTTGTTTGTTCTTCTCTTGATTAAGCATCTATTTTGGGGCATAGATTACATTTCTCATCTTGTTTTTGGCTGGGTCTTTGTGTCATTGGTTTGGAGAGAATTCTCTTTTTGTGCTTTGTATTTGATCGATGTTGCTTGTTTGAAAATTTTCATTAAAGTGTATGTGAAAAATTCATCTTATCATTCCATTGCAAATACATAATTCTAGTTTGCTAAATCAATATGTTACATTAGATAGCATCATTGAAAAATATAGTTGCATCATCATTTGCATTTGAAAAGAAATGAATTCTCTTTACTATTGAAAGGACTACTTGAAGTGCATTTGATAGGAAAGATAGGAAGTGGAAAGAACTTTCACTGTTTTGTTTTCAAGAGTAAAGTAGTGAAAATGTCATCTTTCTTTCAGTTGCTTGTTTGTTGCATTAATTGGGTTCTCTACTCTCACTAGTGAAGACATTCATTGAATTGAAAGGGTTTTGTTTCATTTAGTTGCATATAGGAGTTTTTTCGAGTCACATTGATAAGGCCTGAAAACAGAGACATAATTTCAAGATAAGCTTTAAAATGTATTCAGTTAACCTAAGGCACATTTGAAACTTAACGCTCACATTTAGAAGGTCTAGATTAAAGACATTTTCTGACATCTTTAAACCTAGCAGTTGTCATTCACTTTGGCACTAGACAACGCTAATACAGACTTGTGCTCCCCATACTGTTGCGTATATAAAGGGATACCCCATTGGGTTTTCAATCCTTTATCAGTTGGGAGCTGAGTCTACCACCTTGTAAACATGATACACCGAACACAAAGTTTGGGGAGATTGCGTACCCATACTTTTCGGTTAGTCGGGAGGTATTTTGCAGTTCACGGTTACCTGGTAATCCTTTTTGCCTAGATTATCTTGAGCAGACATTTTGATATTTTTGATTCCCTAAGTATAAAATATCACTGAGCACTTGTCCTTTCGAGATCATTTCAAACCGAAAGTGATAGAGTCATCTTTGCTTTTTTCTTGACTCTTAAAACATGAAAAAGCACCAGTTTGTTTCAACGTCTTAAAAAATTGTTGCCCATGATCACATAACTTTCCTGCTAGTCTTTTTCTGGACCACATCATGAGTATACCTTTAAATACACTTTAAAAGCCCTAAAATTAATCTCTCTCTTCTTGTTGTTTGAGACAAAGTCATCATGGCTAAACCATCAGGTTCACCCAGTTCCTCTTCCTCTCCTCCATCTAAAAGGTCATCTGAGGAGCCTCTCCCCAAACTTTCGCAATCACTTGAGTTTCAAGGTGTTGAACTTGGAATTGTTCTGAGTATTCAACCTTTTTCATCTCATCCTCCTCCTCCCTCAGATACCAAGACACCTTATGAATATGGCCCTGAATCTCTGGATAATCCTATCCAGACTGCCAAGAGTCTATCAAATTCTGAAAGTCAGCTAGGACTGGTTGTTTATTCTTTGAATCCTTTTCTCGATCCTATTGTGATATCACCACATCGTCTCTACAGTTTGTACGATCAGCCAGGTATTCTTTGGAATTATCCCCTCGAACATCTTCGGTTGTCCGTCATCGTTTGTTTCCACCCATGGAATCAGAAGGTGAGATCTGAGTCTCCTCTTCGGGTCACTTAGAGGTGTCTACTACACACACTCCTCACATTGTCAATGAAAAGGGATAGCCATTCCCTCTTAAAGGTTTCCCTTACACTAAAGCATTTTTACTAGTGTTTATCCTGAGTTACCCATGATTACATTTCGTTAGCTCAGTTGGTGACAGGCACCCCTAGTGCCTCTTCATTATATCATAACCCTATCTGGTCATTTGGCGCTATGCCTACCTCAGGTCTATTCATTCAGAACTTGACCTCTCAGCCGACTGTGCATTCTGTAGTCACTTCAGATGTGGTGCAACCCACCATTCTGAATCCACTTGCATTGTCGGTCCAAGTTACTCATCCGATTCAACCAACAGTTTCAAGTCAAGTCTATGTCAGTTCTTCTATTCCTCCAGTAAGTGGACAGGCCATGTCACCACCTGGGGGGTAGAATTCAAATGTTTTTATGATGTTTGGCACAACCAATGTGAGTGTCTCACAAACTCAAATGGTTGGAATGAACCAGCCCTCTTCCGGTGCTATTGCAAACCCTGCTGGTCTTGCTAGGTCAAGTAATGTCTAGTACCAATAGCCAAACCATGTTGGTCCTTCTGGGTCAAGTAATGTCAAGTACTAGTAGTCGTATGTGGCTCAGATTCAATACCAACCTCCTTATGTTCCACATGGTTCATAAGCGATGGTGTATCCTCCTTATGTCCCTTAGGATGGACCTTATGTTCAACCTGGTACGTTTGCTGCACTTGGTGGATATGGCTAGATCTAGTTCAAGAACTTTCAAAGAACAATCCAAGCACCCTTGCAGCAACAAGGACAACTTTTGCAGTAGCAAGGGAAACCTTCACAGCAGAAAGGGCCATCCTTGTAGTAGCAAGGGCAGATAGTGCAACAATGAGGACAATTGCAATGACCGTAGGGGAAACCCTTGCCACAATTGCAACAAACCTTGCAGTGGAAAATGTTGTATGTTCCTCAATCTTCCTAGCCTATGTCCTTGCAAGGTCAACCTCTGCACCCAAAGGGACAACCCTTATAGCTTCAAGGTCAACCCTTGTAGGAACAAGGTCAACTCGGGCAGTAGCAACCCTTGTACTCATATCAACAGGATCAACCTTTACAAGGGAAGGTCAAGGTCAAGTCTTGAAGCAACATGCCCAAAATCCTTATGTCCATGGGCAAAAAGTTCAGAGTCCTTATGTCCAAGGGAAATAGGTGAAAAATCCTTATGTCCAAGGGAAACAGGTCTAGAATCATTATGTCTAAGGACAACAGATGCAAAACCCTTATGTCCAAGGGTAACATGTTCAAGACCCTTATGCCCAGGGGTAGCAAGTGAAAAATCCATATGTCAAGGGTCAATAGGTTCAACATCCTTTTAACCTATATGTTTCTTATCAGAAGCCTATGGCTAGACAGTTTCAAGGCTATCAAGGTCAAAATTATCCCTACGGGCAAGGTAACCTACAATGGGGGAAAAATCAAATGCCATATGGACAAAACCCTCCACTATGGAGACAAAATCCTTACAAACAAGGATGGTTTTTTCAATCTGGGCTCTCTCAGAGGCCTCAAATGCCTTTCAATACCCAATTGTCATTCTTTGCCACATTGGAGTTGCCAGATGTGTCTAGACTCTCAATTGATCTTATTATTCATTCACCATTCTGGCCTCTAGTCCCATCTAAGATCCCAGGAGATTGTATGAAGTTTGAAGGAAAAGCGAAAGAGGATCCACAAGCCCATGTGATGATATATCACCTCTAGTGCTCCTTGAATTCGTACGTTGATGATTCCATTCATCTTCAATTTTTCCAATGAACTCCCATAGGTGCTGCAACCAAGTGGTATATCGAACTACCTCAAAGTACTTCTCATGACTTTAACACTCTCACTATGGCCTTTCCCACACATTTCTAGCTGCAAGTTTGTTATGTATCTAGCACCCATATGCTAACATCACTCAAGCAAGACACTGTGACCCACATCTTCGATCACATCCATGAATGGAGACGTCATCATCACCTGATCAAGTTTGATATTTCTGATCAGTTGTTGACCGAATGGTTCACCAAATCATTTGTGAGCAAAATTGTTGAGGACATTTCTATGGGCGGATGTGTCACTGAGGAACAAGCCATCACACGTGCCCAGTATCTAGACCTTGTCTATTCACAATCTGGCACATTATATGATATGCTACCTGTTGCCTTAGTGGGCCCTGACCCAGGTTCAACATTAATTTAGCCAAACAAATCCCTACACTACTGGCTATTTTGGCATCAATCCACTGAGTGTGGGCTGAAGTCTCACCTGAAGTAGTATGGGGGGATGCTGGAACCAAGTTTCCAAACCTAGAGATGGTAGTAATGTCATTTTATGGCCTAACTTTTCCCTCGCACCGATCGATAAGCCTTTTACAGCTTATTGATATACTTCTCTTAAACAGCCTCTAGACCTTCGCAAAGGTCTATGACTATCATTCACAGACACTAAATAGGAAAGTCAACCACTTACATGCTTCTGTAATTATTCTTACTTCCATATTTACCTAGATCAACTTAAGTGTCCGATAACTTAAATATGCATTAATATGTTCTTTGCGTAAACAGATATTATTACTTGCGTACATATAACAATGTAAAGCATATAGATTCATGCATCAATATAACATTAAATCATGAAACCATTATTCAGCATAACATAACCACATTATTTCATAATAGAAGTAAATAGATCAAACACAGATATTTCCAGAGTAATCTTCTTTATTAGTACTCCAGGTCATCTTACAGACTCTAACTACCCTGCGCACTTAGTTGTAGGGGTCCACGCACTCAGCTGCGAACTTCTACCCTAGACCTCCATGCACACAACTACAAAGCCTTTCTTCTATTCTAAGACTCTTCACTCTTAGCTCTTACTGATCCAACAACAAATTAAATGCCTTAGACTCTTCAAGACTCTCCTTTTTATACAATCCCCTGGTTTGTGGATCATGGGTTGATCTTCTAAAGCGGATGCAACTTACATAAAGAAGGGCAGAAAACCTTTATGACTCTTTATATCTACACACTCCGTGACCAAAAATTGTGGAGACTTTACACTTTACATACAAAAACTTGGGCTTTTTGCCCCAGAACTTGGGCTTTTAACCCCAAAATCGACTCTAGGGGACCTTGTCCCAATAGGCCCCCAACACAAATATGGTGACTCACCCCCGAGTCACTCTACTGGTGTGGGTATCTTGTTAAGAAGGCCTCCCAGCTCTACTTGTACTACTGCAACTTCAGTTGTACACTACGTAGCTACATGCTTGACCTGCTCCACCAGCTCCTCCATTGTTGGTCCTGCACTATATGCTTGGATCTTCTGTTGTGTTGTCTGCAAGTTGGCCAACTTCTCCCTAATGGTGGTGGAGAGTACATAGGCCTCATCTAGCCAAGGCACCAATGGCCTTGACGACTGCCTCTTTTCGCTGTGCTACTTTTTCTTGTTCTTTCAGTTCCTTTGCCTCCTTCAGCTTGGCTAATCTTTGTGTGATGGCGATGGTGTGCGGAGTTGCTCTGGCTTCATCATACTGCTACTGTAATTTGCTTGCCTTAGTATTCAACCTCTCCAGGGTGGGATCTTCCTACAATCTTGTGAGGAACTCCATCGATTGCTTAAAGAGTGCAATGTATTTTGCCATCATGGCATCTATTGCAGCAACTACATTCTTAATAGATACCTTGTGCTATTGTCTGACCTCTGGTGGAGTTGAAGATTGTGCCCTCAAATTAATCTCTATAATCATGAGGTTCAACTGCTGAACCTTGGCCATCTCGGTCCGAGCATCGCGAACAACTGCAGCCAACTTCTGAATCTTGGCTTCCATAGGCGCCTCTTCAGGGATGTGTAGTTCCGGAATGGTTCGGCATGCTTCTGCTACCACCACTGTGATCCACTCATTCTTCTCCTAAACCTTCTTCCATGTTTTTATTGCTGTTATTTTCTCAACGAACAACTATTCATTGTTAACCTTCTGCTCACTGATCACACATAGAACGTGCTGCTCTCGGGCCCTAAGTTCCGCGATCACACCTGCTTGCAATGTGTGAAGGAATTCGCTTGGGAACACGGCCAAGTTGAGACCAATGTTCCATAAAGAAGCCTTTTCAACATCTATCTCTGCACTGAGAGCTCCATCAAGTGGCGTGACAGCTTGAGGATCCAAAGAGCGAACCATCTCCACTGCTCCAGTGGTCCCTGGTGCCAAACTAGTCGACGCCATGCTGCTCTGCCCTACGCCTGCCTGCAGTTGAGTAGTTTGGATCTGTAGCTCGCATAGACCCATATGAATGGAAACTAAGGCTTTCTTCTGTTGTTGTAGCAGTTCCGCTGTCATGTCCCTTACTTTATTCCTAATGTCATCCAAGTTGCCCTCTACCATGGTGATTGGGTCTAGTGATGATTTGGTGGCCTTGGACATTTTGTGCAGCTCCTTCTCTTGTTCCCTATTCTGATCCACCCAGAAGGGAGTGCTTTCCATATCTATGCCACCCTACTTTGATTGTTCTTCCTCTTTTGCCTGTAGTGAAGGGGATTTCTGACTTCTGTCAAAATCACATTCTTCCTCCTGTTCCTTGGCAGCGCACTCCACTTCTGCGTTTGCCTTCTCTGCAACCTCCTTCCTTCTCTTTTCAACCAACTATTGAATTTTCGACCAGGCCTCTTCCTTCTTCTGCTTTCCCATGAACTTAATAGATCTGGCAGGAAAATCAGAGGTTGTGTGCCACTCAACTAGCCAACAATCGAGGACTGCTACTATGGCATCATCCATCACGAGGCATGGTAGATCATATCACTTCTGTTCTGGGTCCTTGCATGCCTGGATGGAGACACAGTGGAAGTTCACTTTGAACTCCATGTATCTTGACAACTACTCAAAAAGAGTTGGTGACAACCTTGGCTTACGGTTGATGGCCATATTGATGCTCATCTCCATCAAAACCTCGAATACCTTGCTCTTGTGGACATGCTCAATGTCCTTTGTGGCCCATAGCGAGGCAAACTTTGTTGCTTCTGGTAAATCTTTCAAGATCGGAGGAAACTTACTGTCCTCCAGCAACTACCACAAGACTAGTACAATCACCAGTAAAATCCATGAGTAATGAAATGTTTTGTTGTGGTCTTGTGCCTCCCTGCAGTTCGCGAGGATATCGCTGCATAGGCAGTGTGCCCAATTGAATTGTGCACCCTTTGCACACTGGGTCGCTAATGAAACAACTTGTGCTGGAACCTCATTTGCGTGACACTTCCTCAATACCTTCCCAGCCAAGATCTCGATGGTCACCTTCACCGCAAGGTCCGTAATACTTGAAACTAAGTATCAACGCGACTTCTTGACAAGCTTAAACTTGTCCTTCATTCGTTCGGTGAGGTCATGCTCACCCATCTTTCGACCAAATGCCTTGTTAGCATTCAACCCTGAATGGTGTAGTAGGGTGATCCTATGGATCAGTGTATCAGTTATAGGGATCATCTCCTCCAACCGAAGGCACCCATCGTGCACCAGGCAGAGCAACTGTTTGATAACTATCATATTTATGGGAGCACGGTGGTAATGCAACACCCATAGCATATTCAACAATCCTGCATTTTCCACCCCCCAAATCCACTTCATCGGCTCCAACATGGTGACACTTGAGTCCTTGTAAAATACTCTCTGCATGAAATTATCAGTAGCCAGGTGGGGGACCCGCTCCATGTCGGCCAAGCCCAAATCTTCAAGCTTTAGATGTTCCTTCAAACGTGATATTCTCTGGCAGTAGGGGTGCATGAAGGAGAAACTTTCCCTTGTTTGGGTCCTTTGGGACCTTCACCTTACCTCGACGTAGAGGGATGTATTGTGGTAGCTTTGAGATAGGGTCTACTCCCTCAATGTTAATGTCCTCTACACCCATACCAGTTTCCTTTGTGCCCTCGTCAAACTCTAGGTTTAACACCTTGCCTTTCTCCTGCATGGTGGGGTTCTCTTTCTTTTGATGCTTCATTGATGACTCATGCACCAGATGTGTCACTTTCTATTTTTCCTTCTTCATCTTGGAAGCCTCTCTTGCCAGTGTAGGCTTCAGCCTAAGCAACCTCGGTGATTTTGGTACCGTGGCGGATGCTTCCACACTTACGACCCCAAGGGAAACTCCCTCAGAGGTCATAGATTCTCCAGCACTTGGAGCTTCTACGGGCGCTAACATGAGGCTATTCAAGAGCTCCTGGGTTTCCTTAGGTAACTTGTCAAACACTGAACTGGAAATCAAATCCTCAAAAATTGCAGGATTCATGCAAAACCAATAGCACGACACAGAAGCTCTCAAAATGCAAAGTGTTTTTTGTTGGGTGACCATCTATAATTTATAGGAAAATTTAAATTCAAATCCGATTTTTCCCACCAAAATCCACTCATAAATTCTAGATTGGTGGCAGATTTTCAAAGATCTCTCTCTTAATTTCAGCCTTGAACACCCCCTCTCTTCTTAGCCATTATCTCACTGTCAAAACATGAACAGTGACAGTGATTTTCACTTTCTGGCTACCCTACATGGTCTCTCCTTCTATAGCACAAATTTCGTTGCACTTTTGCTGATGTTTTGACATTCTTCCATCCCACGCAGTCCCCTAGTCGTGTAACTCTACAACCTAGGCAGTGTAATTTATAGTCCCGTGCCTCCTTTCAACTTCATGGAGCACTAAGACTATGCTTCCATCATATAATCATCTGGCCTAATCCTCGGTGTATGGCTTCAATCGGCTTTCATTTACCTTTCCAAGAAATGGATCTCCATTCAATTTCACCAGTTGAACTACTCTACCATCAGTAATATCTTTGATGACATATGGCCCCAGTCAATGGATCTGAAATTTTCCTAGAAATTTATCAAAATTGTTGTCATATAATTAAACCATATTGTCTACCTTGAAGGTGCGCAATTTGATGTGCCAATCATGCAATGCCTTTTCACACTCCTTCTGAACTTGTTGATGGAATACAACCAAAAATCTATCTTCTTCAAGCTCTGTCAGCTGTACAAGCCTCTCTTCTAGGGCTCTGCAGTCCACCATTCCTATGAATGTTTCTATGTGTAGACTAGGTAGAATATGCTCCATTGGCATCACAACTTCTATGCCATAGACCAGCCTGAAGGGTGTCTGTCCAGTCATCTTCTTACAAGTAGTTATGTAAGCCCATAGCACTGCAAGTACATGAACATCCAAATCATTCCTTTGTGCATTACAAACCTTTGTTAGTGCATTCTCTGATATCTTATTAAATTCTTTGATTATCCCATTAGCTTGCGGGTGATATGGCATGCTATTTTGATGATAAACTTGGAATTCCTCTGCCAGCGCATTGATAGTCTCATTAAGGAAATGTGTACCGTGATCACTCATTAAAATCTTTAGGCAACGAAACCTAGTTAGCACATATTCAAAGAAGAACTTTGCTATTGTTGCCCCCGTACAATCCTTCATAGGTTGCACCACTACTCATCTAGTCAAATACTCCGTCGCATTGATGATATACCATGCACCCATCTTCTTTCTTGGAGGTTGAATCAAGCCTACAAAATCAATTGCCCATTTCTCGATGGCCTACCCATTCTTTGACATGCATCACATGCCTTACAATAAGCCTTGGAATCCTTATGCAGTGTCAACCACCACAACCCAGTGCGTAAAATCTTTTGTGTTGTTGGTTTTCCTCCATAGTGTCCTCTTGTAGCTCCTCCATGAGCTTCAGCGAGGATGTTGTTTTGTTTAAACTCAGGTACATAACATCACAAAATTTCATCCGAGCCCATTCTATATAAATTTCCTACAATGACAGAAAATTATGTGGCATGCACCACCAGCTCCTTCTTTTGTTGACTAGTATACCCTTCTGGAGCTGTTCCCATCATCAGGAAGTGTATGATATCTACAAAGTGATTGTCAGCTACGCACATCGCAAAGAGTTGTGCGTCAGGCAATCCTTCCTCCAAATTAGTGGGCTCCACTCATGTTTCAATGCGTGACAGATGATATGGTCATGCATTCAATCATCCTAGCTTCAAAATGAATTCGAAATCATATTCCTGAAATAGAAACAACCATATGCATATCTTCCCCCACAACACAAGCTTGTTAACTAGGTACTTCAATGTAGAATGGTCTGTATACATCTTAAAGTGCCTGCCTAGCAAGTAGTGTCTGAATTTATGGAGCACACACACCATAGCCAAACCTTTTCACTCTATCATTGAATAGTTCTTCTTAGCTTTAGATAAATTCCTACTTGCAAATGCTATAGGGTGATCCAACTCTCCCTCACTGGCCTGCGTTAGTTCTTATCCAATCGCAATACATCACGCGTCCACATGCACATGAAATTCCTTCTTCCAATCTGGGAAGACCAGGATCAATGTCTTGACCATTTTTTCCTTTAACACATCTAGGCTCTGTTGACATTCTTCATTCCAATAGAAATTAGCATCCTTCTTTAGAAGATTCTCCATCGGTGCAGTAATCTAGGCATAACCCTTAATGAACTTTCGATAGTATCTTGTATGCCCCAATGTTGCGCACAGCTGTTTCATACTTTTTGGTGCCTCCAAATTAATTATAACTACTATCTTAGCTAGTTCCACCATTAATCCTTGTCTGCACACCACATGGCCCAACAAAATTCTGAAAGGAACAAGTCCTAGTATTCGCAGAGCAACTCAGCGACCTTATCCACCATAGCATCATCCCAGTAGTCCCCTATCTTCAAAAACTTTGGCTTCGCTTCTATCCCAATGTTCACCTTTCTTGTTTTTAGTGGCACAATGATATCTGGATTTTCTATCTATGGCCCCTCAATGTTGTGGTGTCCTTCTGTTTCTAGGATATTAATGTTCCTCTGATCCTCGTCTTCCTCTTCAGCAGTCATGTTGTAGCACTCCAGCCTGTGGCACAACTGGGTGGTCCAACCCAGTTGAATCAAATCCAAGGGATCCTATGATATTTTGAAGATCATTGCTTTGACCTCCTACAATGCTTCACCAATGCACTCAAATCCATCTTGAAAGCTGAAAGTCATCAAGAATCCCTATCTCAAAATATCACATTCATTCGTGCCATGGCGAAGCTCTGTCTCCAAGTACCAATTCATAGGTATTACATCCAAGGTGTGACAGAACAGATGCACCCACTCTGGTTGCAGTTTTGCTCCATAAGCATCGGCCCATTTGGCCAAGTCATCATGTAGGTGACTCCTTTCATCATATTTATCTGTCAATCGTACCTTTGGGCGACCAAACCATACCCTCATCATTCTTCTATATTCACTCCATCCATCGAAGTTGTCTTTATGCATACCCCAACATGTTGTAGGCATATCGTGTAGGGCCAAATCCAAGGCTTGCAAGCGATGCTTCTCTGGCACTTCCCTTTCAAATGAATCCAAAAGCTTATCAACGTCAGTTAAACCATTATAGTAGCATCAAACAAAAATATTTTTCTTTGATAATCTTGGGGCATGCCATGTAGTTGTGCTGGTCAAACAAAAGGTGCATATCTATCTACCATGCCTGAGATTCTGGATTGACTAGGGGGTAAAGTGCTGGTACTTGAGGAAGGGCTTGAAATAGATGGAGATGAACCAGATGAGGATGAGGAGTTTGGTTGGATAGGAAGCTGGTGAATGACTAGTTTAGGGGAATGGATTGTGGTAGATATAATTGGTGAGGTGGTAGTAAATGAGGGTGTATTTACAGTATTTGAAGATTGTGCAGAAATTTCAGAGGCAGCAGCACTAAGCACAACTAATTCAACTAATTTTTGAAGGTAAGCATCATCTTTATGGCTTATTAATTTGGAGGTTAAAGATTATAACTTGTCAAAAGTATCCAACACAAGTTTATCTAAATATGGATGTATAAGCACCTTTTTCAACTCAATGAATTGAATAAAATTAGGGTCTAACATAGTTTCATGAATCACATTCTTTGATTTAGTTCTAAACAATGAGAGGTCAAATGACAAATTAAATGGAATTTCCTCTAAAGTTGATAATTCCTCGGGGAGTGAATTTTCTTTAAGTAACTCGCTACTACTTGGTTGAGTTTCTTCCTTTTTTGTTTTCTTAAAATATTGTCTGGGTCATCAACTATGGTAGCTAGGTTTGGCTTTGGATTTTCCCTGGTATAGTGAGTCTCCTTGGGAGCCAAAATTTCAACTTTTTAATTGTTTTTATGAAACTTTTTAACAACACTCTAAAAATGACCTTAAGGGGCAAAAGATGAAATTTAAGGTTTCCTTAAAGTTTTATTACACTGAGGATTGAATTTCCCCAGTATGGTCGCCAATATGTTAGCACTCTAATATTTCTCTAGAGTTGTTGGAGAAAGAAATAATTAGAGGTAACCATAAACCAACTTTAGAGATTAGGATCTAGCCTTCCTTATTCTTAGAGAGGGCTCTCTCCTTTTTATTTAACTTTGTTTAGTTATTTGATTTTAGGCTAGTTATGATCCTACTTGTGTTTTGATTTGAATTTGGTTGTGGGATCACTTACTTGGATGAAAAGAGGGATGTCTTTTACCATTGGGATATGAGGTGAAATGTCAGGCAAACATGATTGGATCAAGTTCTAAAAACAATGTCTGCAGGGAAAGATAGCAGAGTTACTTCAGATCTCAAGGCTGGATGGTGAAGTGGTTTTCAATCGGATCCAAAGAGAAATTAAGGGTTCCTTAGGCTAGATTATGAAGAGAGTGAAAGAGGTCAACCAGGATGGGAGTGAAATTAAGGATTCTCAAATCCGGATATCAGAAGAAAACATGTAAATGATCAACTGTTCAAAACAGAGTGTACTTAAACAAATTCTGAGATAAACTTCTTGTTAATTCATTCAACTTTAGATAACATTTAAGTTTGTGAAGAACGTAAGAAAATAAAAAATTTGACAAAGAAAATACTTCATTGTAATACCTCAACACATGAATCTTGTAATGCAATCTCTTTATTACTTGGTCCAGTTTGCTAACTTGAAAAATTGGTAGAGTAACCCTTAGGTTTATGATAAAAATAACTCTACAAATGTATAGACATCCACACCACAATACTTCAAATTATGAAGTATTTATACAAAAATAATTTACCAAATATCCCAAACTGCCTTGGGAGCTAATCTAGGAGACAACTATTGAACTGTTGTTTGCTATCCCTATTTATTAGGCTGTGCTGTCTTTAATCTTTGATATTTTTCCTTTTAATCTCTGGTCTGTTGTTTGGTCTTCACACTGGATGTTCTATTCACTCTAGCCTTTCAACTAATATACTTTCATCTGATACACTTTCATCTGGGTGGCCTGTCATTTATCCTTTTACTGTGCTTTTCAATCTTACTGTAGATTTTTACATTTCAACTAGGTCTTTCTACAACAAATCATTTTATTTCTCCCATGTTTCAGCATCTGGTAATTGGATATTTATCATCTTCCTGTAAATCTCATCTGCCTCTGTGTACTTGGTAAAAGTAGGCTTATTCACAAAAAGGTGTTTTACCTCATGTTGGAGGTAAAACAAGTTCTCAAAAGTTTGTTATAGGACCTTGCTAGTTGGCATTCCTTTCATAGCTGAAGTGTTCACTTGATCTTTGGCAACTTCTCTAATTTTTCTATTGTAGTCCTCCTGTTTCATTAACTTGTCATTTATTACCAAGGGATTGGGCAGGCCCTTTTGCATCAAAATTTCAAACTTAACCATGAACTTGTCTATGGGCAGTTGCATGGTTTGACACTTATCTTCAAGGTTTAACATTAAATTCCTCTTGGTGAGGACCCTTTTTAGTTCTAATATTGTACTTGTTTTGTCAAGTATCTCTAATTCCTAAAATTCATACTTGTTTTTGGAGTTGAGGAAGTGAATGATCCTTGCAGCTTCCTCTGGCATGTCTCCCAATTCTGCTTTTACTCTCTGTATGGCCTTTGTAGCCTCTTTTATTAAGTCAACCTGCTAAAACATTACTTGGATGGATGGCCAAATATCATTTACAGAGTCAATGATATTGGCCCACAATTGTTCCTTAGCCTGTCCAAGGGGTTCCTTCAAAGTTAATTCCTTCTCCAAGTTTTTTATTCTTTCATTCATCCTGGTGGCTTTCTGCACTTCTTCCTTGTGCATAAATTGGGAAAGCTTTTAGTCAGTCTCTAGACTGGTCACCTTTTTCTTGAGCTTGTTTATTTCAGTGGTCTGAATGGACACGCCTTCCATTGCCTTGACCAATCTGCTTGCCTCATCACCTGTTGACCCTGTTGTTGATGTAGATGGTGTAGAAGCTGGTAGTGTTGTAGCCATTAGAGATGTAGGAGATAAGGATGCTACCAAAGTGGAAGGTACTGCAGTAGTAACTGTTAGGATAATAATGGTAGGGGCAGTCTCAGGAGTAGCTTGTTTCAATTGTATCAAGCTATCCAACTCCTTTTCCATTTCCTTTAGTTGAGCTTTTAATTGAAGCACCAGGTCCATCATTTCCTTGTGATTTTTTTGGCTCTCTACGACCTCTTTTGTTTGTGGGTGTTCTGAATGAGGTAGCTTTAGTTGTTTCTTGAGCGCTGCTATATCCTCATTCTTCTTCTTGATTAGCTTTTCAGCAACCTTGATGTCATTTGGATCATGGCCCAACTCGATTACCAAGTCCTCTAATGACTTGATCCTATTGTCTTTGGCTTGTGAGGAGGCCTTTTCCAATTTTTATTGGGCTGTAATGTTGTCTAGTGAACTCTGCAGCTTGTGTGCAACCATGGCCTTTCCTGTCAGGGTGGAGTAGATCATCTCTCCAGCCTATTTATGAAATTCTATCTAGTTAATGGGATGAACATCCCTAGCCAACACTTGAAAATCAATTTTTCTGTAGTCAGTAGATGTTTTTGGTTGCTGAACAGTAGGCTGCATAAAGGACACCTTGTTGGGCATGGAATTCCCCCCCACAACATGTTTTGGGGCTCAAAGCCCAAGTTTTAGTCAAATGTATTGTAAAACTTTTCGAATTGCGGGCACGGTGTGTGAAGTATAGGTTAAGTCATAGGGTTCTCTACCCTAAGTTTTGTGATGTAATGTCATCTTTTCCTACCCACGTTCCGTGGACCATGGGATTGTATAAATAGAGCAAGGCTCTAAGTTGTAAAGATAGCGAAGGAGAAAAGAAGGAGATAAATGAATAGGAATGGTTTGAGCATAGAGTAAGAGTCTAAGTGTATTGGGTCATAGTAGTAGGAAGAGGCTCTGCAGTTGAGTGCGTAGAGGCCTAGTAGAGTCCACAACTGAGTGCGTAGGGTGGTGTCTAGCCTATAACCTTGAATGAAGAATAATAAAGAGAATTTGATTCTGATTTCTGTGCATTTGCTTGTATATTAGATTCTATACATTTATACTATTTTGTTTATCGCGCGTACTTATATGAATGTTGGATATACTATTAAATATCACTAGAATTACATAGATAAGTTAAGTAATAAGATAATAATAGGTTAATAGTAAGAAACTTGGGTAATAATATGGATCATGCCCCGAGTAGGGCTGCGCAAAGGCAGCATCATAGGTTGCAAGGGACTAATAGATGCGCTTAACGACGTGCGCACAGGGTCAAACTGCAGACCGCTAGAGCTCATTAGACATCCCAAGGGTGTGGAAACCTGGTTCTAGCACCCTCCCATACTACTTCGGGTGAGACCTTAGTCCGTGCTTCTTGGACTATTGTCTAAAGGGCCAGTAGTACTGGGATTTGTTTGGCTAAATCACCTTTGAACTTGGTTTAGGCCCCTACAAGCCAACAAATGGTTCCATTGCTAGGAAGGTAATGAGAAAGTGTCACAGTGATGAAGTACCAACCCCAGTATTTGCGTTGGCCAAACAATGCCCAAAGGGGGTCCAATTCAACTAGGCCGAGTTCCTCTACAAGGAATTCTTGATCAACTACAAGGAATCCCAGGAGCAGGGTAAGACCTTCCACTACGCATGGTTTCTCTTGTCCATTTTGCTGGTAGCAAGAGAACTGCTGGAGGACAATCAGTTTCTGAGCATTGAGCGTGATGTACCAGAGGTTGCAAACTACGCATCGCTATGGGCTACCAAGGATGCGAAGCAGATTCATGATACAAAGATAGTTTGGGTGCTCATGGAAGAGAGCATCCAAATGTGGATTAATAGGAGGCCGCGCCTGTCCCCCACAGTGCACAATAATCAGCGAAGCTTTGTAGACTTCAAGGTGGTCATGCACAATATTTACATCAAGGTACGAAAGGATCCGACGCAACAGTGGACCAAGCTCCCCTTCATCGCCACTGATGATGTAATTTTTATAGTGTTAGAATCATGGCCTCCTGAGTGGAGTGCCCCGAATTTTGCAGATTTGGATAGGACAGAAGCATAGAAAAGAAAGGATGAGCCCAAGTTGTGCAACACACAATTGGCCAAGAAGAGGTGCAATGAAAAAGTGGCAGGAGAGGTAAGGGCAGTCTATGAGGCAGAACAGGAAGCTGCAGACCAGGCAAAGGCTACTGAAGCAGCAACAACAACATAGACAACAGGGGCCACAACAATGCAGGAAGAGGAGGGCTAGGAAGTGTCTATAGGACAGGAGGTAGAGGACACAGACCTTGCAAAAGAAGTCATGAACCCAGGCACAACTTCAACCAAACTCAAAAGACCACACTTCACAGAGAGATCAGGTCAATGGGAAAAGGTCAAGGCCTCCAAATTGGCCATCGACCCAATCACGTTAATAGAAGGTGATCTCTACGACATCGGTGAGACAGTTCGTGATGTCACCAAGGAAGCGCTCCAAGAAGTCATGTTGGAGCAGAAGACTATGTTGGGGGCCCTAAGGGCGCAGCTGCAGGAACTACAGGCGTGGCCTCCATGGGAAGGAACTATAGCCACCTACATTGTAGCAAGCACATTAGCAGTAGAGAAGATGCTACGCCTAAGGATGGCCAATACCATAGTGCTACTGGAAAGGGCGCTAGCAGCAGAGAATGAGATTGACAGAGCTGTAGTTGGTAGGATCAAGGGACTTAGCCTTAATTTTTCTTCCCTTTCATGAGACACATTGTACTAACTGCAAGATGGAATAATAGTAGAGCTCCGTGCCAAGGAGGGCTGCATGATTTAGGTGATGAGTGAGAAAAATATCAACATCGAATAGCTCAACCTGCAACATGACGAACTGGTGTCACAAAACTAGAAGTTAGTACAGACAGTGGTTGAAGCATGCTAGCGTGTCCTAGAGTTGTCCATCTCTGCGGACCTACCAACAGAAGTGTGGATCCACTGTTTGGCAAGTGGAGTCTGAAACACATTCAAGGAAACAACGCGAGTGTAGCTAGAGCTGAATCTCTAGTTTGTCGAGCTGCGGCTAAAGGTGTGCCTTCCACTCCCCCAGAAGTTAGAGAGCAGTGTGTTAGCGCTATCCAAACAAGGTTGTGTTGTGGTAAAAACACAACCCCTCCATTATTGATGTGTTCACTTCAAATAATGGGGACCCTTTCTACCAATTTTTTGGCAAAGCACCTTTTTGGATTTTTATTTAGTTGATTGCCCTACGCTTTTGTTGATTTTTCATTTTATTTGGATTCTTGTTTTGATCGCTTTGTTAAAATTGATTTTTTATAAACTTCCCATTGACGCTTGTTTCGCCTCATTTGGTCAACTGCTAGATGGATTTTCTGAATACAGCCAAGTATTAGTTCAACCAGAGGACCAAGCAAAAACTACATTTACTACTCCTCGGGGTACTTTCATGTATTTGAAAATGCCTTTTGGATTAATGAATGTAGGAGAAACATTTCAAAGAGCTATGGATATAGATTTTTATAAAGAAATCCATGACTTCTTAGTTATTTACCAAGATGGCATCACATTGTTTTCCAAATCTAATAATGAACATCTAGATAACCTGAGAAGAGTTTTCATTAAATGCAGAAAATTTGGTATTTCCTTAAATCCCAAAAAGGCACTCGTTTGTCTAGAAGAAGGTAAACTCCTGGGACATATAATATCTAAAGATGGAATTAGAATAGATCCTGCTAGAATAGAGGCAATATTGACTATCACTCATCCTAGAAACATCAACGAATTACAATCATTTTAACAGAATTAATTAGAGAACTAATAACATGTTAAGAAAAGATTCAATACTTAAATGGATAGTGGAATCTAAACAGTCTTTTGAGGCCATCAAACAAGCCCTTACCAAAACTCCAGTCCTTATAAGTCCTGACTTTCAAAAAGATTTTATAATTTTTTCTTTTGCTTCAGAACATACTATTGCAGCACTCCTGTTGCAAAAGAATGATCAAGGATATGAATATCCCATTGCATTTTTCAGTAAATCTTTAAGAGATGCAAGAGTAAAGTACAACATAATGAAAAAATAGGCATTAGCTTTAGTGAAAGCTATTAAAGATTTTAGAGTGTACATCTTGTATTCACACATCATTGCTTATGTTCCAAATTCAGTAGTAAATGACATTTTGACACAAAATGGGCCTAAAGGAAAGAGAGGAAAATGGAGTGCCACTATTTTGGAATATGACATAGAAATAAAGCCTACAAAACTTATCAAAGGCCAAGGTTTAGCCAAACTCATGGTTGAATCGAACTGTCAGGCCCTAGATATAAATTTCATTGGTGCCCTAGATGATCAGGAAGAGATGGCGAATCCACAGATCAATGAACCTTTTACAGATTCACCTTGGTATGCAGATATCATATTTGTCTTACTAAACTTACAACCTCCTCCTTGTTTATCTAGAGCTAAAGCTAGATTTTTGAAAATGAAATCAATGAGATATTGTATCATAGATAATGCTTTATTTTGGAAAGATAATGGTGGTATTCTATTAAACTGTTTACTGAAAGATGAAGCTGATGAAATTATGCAATAATTTCATGGAGGAGATTGTGGAGGACACTTGTATTAGAAAACTATTGCCGACAAAATTCTGGGGGCTAGTTTTTACTGGCCAACTCATTTTGCAGATGTTAAGAAACATGTGACCTCCTATCATAAATGTCAGATATTTGAGGGAAAAAGAAAGAATTTACCTTTACCTCTCAAACCCATCTCCACAGAAGTTCCATTTCAACAATGGGGTTTAGACTTCATTGGAGAAATTCACCCAGCCTCCTCAGCCCAACATAAATGGATTTTGATAGCCACTTATTACTTTAACAAATGGATAGAAGCCATCCTTTCTAGACAATCTACAGACTCGGTCATTATCTCATTACTTGAAAACAACATCCTATCAAGATTTAGATGCCCCCAAAATCTCATTACTGATAATGCAACTCCTTTTAAATCCAAGAAATTGGTAGACTTTTGTAGCAAATATCACATCACCCTTGGCCATTCCACTACCTATTACCCTCAAGGTAATGGACTTGTAGAATCCTCTAACAAAATCCTTGTCAATATCATTAAGAAATTACTGGAAGACAACAAAAAGGCATGGAACAAAATGTTGGTCAATGCCTTATGGGGAGAGATACTAACTACCAAAAATTCCATTGGTACATCTCCTTATCAGTTAGTATATCGTATGGATGTTGCTTTTCCATCCTCTTTAGGAGTACCAATGATGAAGATCATCCATGAGTTGTAGGTAGAACCAAATGATATCCAAAGGAGGATAAATCAAACAATACACTTGCAGCAAAAGAAAAGAACTCTATGTCAAATCACAAGTAATCTAGGATAAAATCAAATTTTTTTTGATAAAAATACTAAATATGATGATTTTTACATAGGTGACAAAGTAATTAAATGGGATTCTAGAAGAGAAGAGAAGGGAAAACATGGAAAATTTGATTTTCTGTGGCAACGCCCTTATGTCATTTATGGTTACAAAGGTAACAATGCATTTTTCTTGAGAGAGTTAGATGGGACAGATCTACTAGGAAGACCTGTCAATGGTAGAATGTTGAAGCATTACTTTCCATAGATTAACAGTAGTTCACTTTACGTTACTCATTGTATATAACAGTGCAGAGTTTAGATTGGATTGGATGGTAATCCTTTGAAGTTGAAGCCCAGAGAGAAGGCCCTAAGCTTTGAAGGGTTAACCATCATAAGTATGAATAAAGTAGAAATCACAAAAGAACAATTTAAAAGTTAACTTCAGTCAAGTTTCAAAGGCTACTGATCTTAAAGTTCTTGACATTTCATCGGGAAATGTCATCCCCATGTGGAGCCACTATTAGGGTCCTATAATAATACGATTCATAATTTTGAATTGGGTCTGGTTAGTCTTGTAATGTTGTACATACTTTTTCTTTCTACAAAATGTTTTCCATATTAAAAATTAAAAAATCTAAAGAGGGTATGTCGTAAAAGAATAATAAAAGGACAAAAATAAAGAGAAAAAGATTAAAAAAAAAGTGAAAAATATGAACCCGAAAAAGAAATAAAACTGATCATGAAAGTGTGCAAATTAAAATGCCACTACTTTTTACTTTACTATGCAGAATAAGTTTGTGTACAACTTGTTAGAAATGCCACAACCCATGATGGTCAAACTACTTAATCTTGACTCATTCATGTTTTAAATTTTATGTTGATATATAGAGAATAAATATCTAGCCAAACTGTTTAACCTTGGCAGATTAATAGTTAGTTAGAGGATAAAAATGAGCTCATCAGTTTAATCTGAGCCATTGAAAGTTATAAGGTTAGAATTATATAGTTTTATTGTCAAAATAAAAGGAAATGAAGGGTCGGCAAGCTCAAATGCACCCAATAAAGTGAAGAAAAAATATTAGAATAAATAAAGGGTAGGTAGAAGAAAGGTTGCAGATGCACAAGGTTGTTAAATCAAAAGCACATTTATCATGCTCAATCCTATGTTTCATGTGTAGGGGCATTTATGAGAAAGAAAATCATGTTCACAATCTGGTTTAACTAATTCCCCTTCATTTCACTATGCTCCCACATGCTTATTTTCTAATTTCCCGTTATCCCTTTATCATTTATAAATCCCCTTTTCCCCTCATTTTGACCCTTACCCCTTGGTTTCACACATTTTCCTAGTAATTACCCTTCAAAAATCATTTCCCTACCCACAACCCCCTTTCCCTAGTGTGAAAACCATTCCCCATTGCAAATATTACCTTCCCCACTTACTAATTTCCCTATTTCACTTCAAAACCCATAAAAACCACCTTATCCTAAGTTTTTATCCCCCTACATTAACTCAATAATATTTCCCCAACAAACCCTTTTAACCCACCAACCCTTGGTGTGGTTAAGAAACCCCGCTAAAATAACCCCTCGTCACACTCCATTAAACCTGCTACTTATATTTTAATTCCTACCTTATGTTTTAATTAATTATAATTATTTGTAATTAAATCCCGGGACCCACAAATCTTGGTCTTGATTCCCTTCATGCATCTTAACCATGCAACAGTCGTCTGATTTCCTACCCCCAGATCCGACAGTGCGCATCCATATCGCGCACATTCACTATCTGACAGATAGCAGCCTGAGAGCACGCAAGATTCATGGTTTTTCCTCGGTGCTTTTCTACTACATGGCAGCCCCAGGTTAGGTCGTGTGCTCACTAAAAATACTACCTTCCCACCAAAAGAGGTGTGATAGCCCAAAAAACGACCTCCCCACCAAAGCCAAAAACTACCTATTGTTCGTTGATATTTTCCGCGCCAAAATGTGACCGTTACCCGTTAAAATGCTGGAAAAACCCCAATTCACTCTTTTCACTCGTTTTCACTTTAACTACTGCTCAAGCCATTCTGCAACACCCTGAACCTCTGTGACCAAAATTGACCACTGTCTGCCGCCTGAAGAAGCTCCGGACACCCAATTTGAGCAACCAGTTCACAGCTGAAGCCATTGTACCCTCTGCATGCACCATTGAACTTAGTTTGCAAGCCATACCACCAAATTCCAGGTAGTATTCAGAAAACTAGAATGGACCTTTAAATTGAAAGCGTACAGTCCAATAGAAAGATTAATTAATATATTTGCCTAAACTGGAGAGTAATTTACTTGTATACCCCAAACCCTTCATTTACAGACTGTAACTACCAATCCATTGTTCTAAGGTTTCCAAACCTCACTTCTACAACCATTACAAGCCTAATTCATACCTCTAGTCCGAAATATGGCTTCCTGGAACTCTCTAGATGTGAGACCTCTATCAACCCCTCACCTGGAAATTGACCACCTGGCATTAGCAAACAAGGATTTTGAAATAAAAGATACTGCTTCACCAGCTTACTTTCTAAAGCTCCACTGCTGGAGTAAGAATAGATTCCTCAACTAGACTAATGACATCCACCTTTGGGAATTTGATTTATCCAAATATTTGTTTTGAGAAGTGCACCCTTTCCTAGATATCATCCATTTTTGTCATGTTTGCTATATTCCTATCCAAAGAGCTATTGTTTCCCCTAACTAGTAGCTGTTATTTACCATCACTGCAGAGTCTATTCACCAAATGTTGTAGGTCCAACCAAGCCCTAATGAGACCCCATTATCGATTGGTGACTTGCTATACCTATATTTCAAAATAGACCTGGCTAAAATAGCACAAATTTTCTATACTTTCATCATAGAAGACCGCCATACTCCCACAACTAGACCTCCTTATGCTGCCACCATTTTTTCAGAGAGAGGCAGACATATTATTACCATGCTCTCTTGTATCTTAGGCTACACCCCAGATGAGCATGTGGATGAGGTTTTCCTGGAGTTTCTATCCATCTTTACCCTAGGCAAGCCTCTTGTTGTCATGTACAACTATGCTCAGTTCATTGCAAACAGGATGGATGAACTGTTCACAAGGATGAAGTTTTCTTGGCCTTTCTATCCATCTTTACCCCAGGCAAGCCTCTTGTTGTCATGTACAACTATGCTCAGTTCATTGCAGACAAGATGCATGAATAGTTCACAAGGCTCCCAACTGAAAGAGTTTTCAAGTACTCTTCAATATTATTTCATATGGTTTTACATTATTGATCAGATAAATTCCCTGTCAGCATCTACAAGTTGGATACCAAGGAAACCAGAGATCAGTTGTTTATTGGACACCCTTGATCCATAAAAACTCCACTACATTCACCTATAAGGACTTCATCGATTCATTTTTCCACCCAGTCATGAACATGCTGACCAGTAGCCCTCAACCCAAAATCAACCAAGAAATCAAAAGGGTGTTACAGTTGGCCAAGAACAGCAAGGTGGGAGACTGGTATCTGTACAAGAACCACACGGAAATTAGAGTTTATGGATGCCAACTTGCCCCTTATAAACTGCCCAAATACATCCCTATGAGGATATTTGCACTGGAATATTTTAGACAGATCATCAATTCAAATGAAGTCAACTTCCTAGCAGTTAGGAAGAAAACCCAATTTAAAATGAAAAACCAATTGGGCCCCTTCATTTGTAATAACAGAGAGGCTGGACCTAAGGCTGACAAGATGCTGTAGGAAATGAAGTTCAAGAACATCTTTATGTGGCAGTATGACCCTCATGGTGTCATAAATAAGTTGAGAATCAAGCTCAAGTTGGGACCTTTCATCCACCATCCTAGACCTGATATTGAGAGGTTTTCCAACCAATCAGAATGGTTGGAAAATACATTAATTGACATGGATAACATAGTAGTGGATGTAGAAAATACACTGATTGATGTTGAGAAAAAAATTGATCAAAGTTCTTTCCTGCAGTTTCCAGAACTAGGGGAACCCATGAATAATCCTCCTGTTTTACAGACCCCAACAATGAGGAGAGAAATCCAAAGAGAAACAGGGAGGAGGGTTCTAGTTCTGCTATGGAGACCACAGATGAGCATTTTGAGCTCAAAAAAAGGCCCAAGCTAAATCATATAATAGAACAAGAATAACAGACATTGATACAATGGTGGAAAGAACCAAAGCCACAACTGCTTCAAGAGAAACACAACAACCATCAACATCTAACACTCAACTTATTGAGAGACAACTCAGTGTTGAGGTTCCTTCTTTTACCAGGCCAGAAAACAAGGAAAAATATATCAAGGAAAGGTACAAGGAGATCAAGCTGATAAATGAGAAGTTGAAGGCCGAAACACATGCCTAATACTTCAAGCACACATGAGCTAATCAGAGTAGGTTGATGTCAGCTTTTGATATCAAAGCGGGCAAAATGGAGGTGTCCTTTATGAAACCTATTGTTCAACAACCAAAAACATTTGCTGACTATAGAAAAACTGAGTTTGAAGTGTTGGCCAGGGATGTTCATCCCATTGACCAGATAGAATTTCATAAATAGACTAGAGATATGATCTACTCCACCCTAACAGGAAAGGCCATGGATGCACATAAGCTGCAAAGATCACTAGACAAGGTTATAGCCCAATACAAATTGGAAAAGGCCTCCTCACAGGCCAAATACAACAAGATCAAGTCATTAGAGGACTTGTTAATTGAGTTGGGCCATGATCCAAATGACATCAAAGCTAATGAAAAGTTGATCAAGAAGAAAATAGAGGATATAGAAGCTCTCAAGAAACAAAGAAAACTGCCTCATTCAGAACACCCAAAAACAAAAGAGGTGCTGGAGGGCCAAACAAATCATGAGGAAATGATGGACCTAGTGCTTCAATTGAATGATCAACTAAAGGAAATGGAAAAGGAGTTGGATAGCTTTATACAGTTGAAACAAGCTACTCTTGAGACTACCCTTGCCATTTTTATCCCAACTGTTACTACTGCAATACCTTCCACTTTGGTAGCATCCTTAGCTCCTACAGCTCCAATGGCTACAATACTGCCAGCTTCTACACCGTCTACATCAAAAACAGGGTCAACAACAATAGGGTCAATGGTGATGAGGCAAGTAAATTGGTCAAGGCAATGGAAGACATGTCCATTCAATCACTGAAATGAACAAGCTCAAGGAAATGGTGACCAGTCTAGAGACTGACTATAAGCATTCCCAAATTATGCACAAGGAAGAAGTGCAGAAAGCCACCAGGATTAATGGAAGAATAAAAAACTTGGAGAAGGAATTAACTTTGAAGGAACTCCTTGGACAGGCTAAGGAACAATTGTGGGCCAATATCATTGACTGTGTAAATGATATTTAGCCATCAAGCCAAGTAATGTTTTAGCACATTGACTTAATAAAAGAGGCTACAGAGGCCATACAGAGAGTAAAAGCAGAATTGGGAGACATATCAGAGGAAGTTGCAAGGATCATTCACTTCCTCAACTCCAAAAACAAGTATGAATTGTAGGAAGTAGAGATACCTGACAAAACAAGTACAATATTAGAAGTAAAAAGGGTCCTCACCAAGAGGAATTTAATGTTAAATGTTGAATATAAGTGCCAAAACATGCAATTGCCCATAGACAGGTTCATGGTTAAGTTTGAAATGTTGAGGCAAAAGGGTTTGCCCAATCCCTTGGTAATAAACGAAAATTTAATGACACAGGAGGACTACAACAAAAAAATCAGAGAAGTGGAAAGAGATCAAGTGAACACTTCATCTATGAAAGGAATGTCAACTGGAAAGGTCCTATACCAAACTTTTGAGAACTCGTTTTACCTCTAGCATGAGGTAAAACACCTTTTGTGAGTAAGCCTACTTTTACCAAGTACATGGAGGCAGATGAGATTTACAAGAAGATGATAAATATCCAATTACCATATGTTGAAACATGGGAGAAATTAAATGATTTACTATAGAAATACACAGTCAAAATGTAAAAATCTATAGTAAGATTGAAAAGCAAGTAAAAGAATAAATGACAGGCCACCCAAATGAAAGTGTATCGGATGAAAGTGTATCAGTTGAAAGGTCAGAGTGAATAGAACATCCAACGTGAAGACCAAACAATAAAGCAGAGATTTGAAGGCAAAATATCAAAGATTTAAGATAACATAGCCTAATAAACAGGGATATCAAACAAAAGTTCAATAGTTGTCTCTATCTTCTTGCATGAAGATATTTCTTTCTCCTAGATTAGTTCCCAAGGCAGTTTGGGATATTTTGTAAATTGTTTTTGTATAAATACTTCATAATTCGAAGTATTGTGATGTGGATTGCTATACATTTGTAGAGCTATTTTGATCATAAACCTAAGGGCTATTGTACCAATTTTTCAAGTCAGTAGACTGGACCAAGTAATAAAGATATTGCATTATAGGATTCATGTGTTGAGATATTACACTGGAGTATTTTCTTTGTCAAATTTTTTATTTTCTTACATTTTTCACAAACTTAAATGTTATCCAAAGTTGAATGAATTAATTGGAAGTTTATCTCAGAAGTTGTTTAAGTACACTCTGTTTTGAATAATTGATCATTTACATGTTTTCTTCTAATATCTGGATCTGAGAATCCTTAATTGCTCTCCCATCCAGGTTGACCTCTTTCACTTTCTTCATAATCTAGCCTAAGGAACCCTTAATTTCTCTTTGTATCCAATTGAAAACCACTTCACCATCCAGCCTTGAGATCTGAAGTAAATCTGCTATCTTGCCCTGTAGACACTATTTTTAGAACTTGATCCAATCATGTTTGCCTGGCATTTGACCCCATAACCCAATGGTAAAATACATCCCTATTGTCATCTAAGTAAGTGATCCCACCACCAAATTCAAATAAAAACCCAAGTACAATCATAACTAGCCTAAAATCAAATAACTAAACAAAGTTAAATAAAAAAGAGAGAGCCCTCTCTGAGAATGAAGAAGGCTAGATCCTAATCTCCAAAGTTTGTTTGTGGTTACCTCTAATTATTTCTTTATCCAAAAACTCTAGAGAAATATTGGAGTGCTAACAGATAGTACATATTACCATGGAAAGTGTTAGAAAATTATATATTATAGAGCAATGGAACACATAAAATATTGCAGAAATATAAAACACAGAAAAATACATAAAACAAGAGAGACCATATATGTGGTTCACCCAGTTTGGGCTACGTCCACGGAGAAGCATCGAGTCCTTCCTTTTATATTATCTAGAAAACTGAAAATATACAACCTACAACAAATCCACTGTAACTCCCTATTTGCTCTCAATCTCCTCTCTCTTCCTCACTCAGAATAGGGATATACATAGACGTAATGCAATTCCCTCATATATAGCGAGGGGTTGCCTTCTAGGGAAAAAAACCCTAAATTAAACATAGCTTCTACCATTAGATCTCAGCCTAATGAACGACCCATAGAAGGAAATCCCCCCGTATGGAGGGCTGTACAATCTTTCTGGGGTATACATCCAGCTGAAACCTTTTGAGTACAAAAGATAATAAGGATCCACACCCAACAATCTCCCACTTGGACACTGACTATAGCAACTCCACCCTATTTCATTTGCTAGACAATGACTCCTCTTTGGACTTTGTTGTTTCTCATCTTCTTCATCATACTTGAAGAAAAATTGAACCTGAGCAGATTCTCAGTTTCTCCCTGGTTACAACTTTTGTTAACATATCTGCAGGATTATGGCTAGTGTGTATCTTTTCCAGCTTCAACTGTCTATCTTCCAATTCTGACCGTATGAAATGATACTTGAGTTGTATATGCTTAGTCTTGGAATGAAATGCAGAGTTCTTTGCATGATGTATGGCATTATGTCTGTCACTGTATAACATGCCCAACTTCTGCTTCTTACCCAATTCATCCAGAAACCTTTGTAACCAAATCATTTCTTTACTAGCCTTTGTAGCAACAACATACTCTGCTTCTATTGTTGAGAGTGCAACAACACTTTGCAGTTTTGAAACCCAACTGACAATTGTTCCACCTACAGTAAATACATATCCTGTAGTGCTCCTCCTGTTATCTCTGTCACCTGCCATATCTGCATCAACATATCCCTGTAGAGCAATGTTTGAAC
>APFE030692040.1:0-16167 GCA_000404065.3 Pinus taeda | reverse complement strand
TACCTCACGTTTAGAAAACGTTGAACTACACGACGCAGGAAAGGGAAATTTGTTGGTTCGGCAAGTTGAACGCTTTTCTTCCTGTTGGCGAGACGAATGTACCCTTCTCCATTTCCTTCCTTCCTTCCCATTTTCTTTTTTTTTCTTTTCTCCGGCGATGCCCCAGATATCGGTCCTCCATCTTTTTGCAACTGCATGATAAAGAAACAGTGCATAACTCTTTTAACACTCACCCAGAAAACCAAAAGAACTCCAAAGAACAATATGTGAGGAGTACATCAACCAAGGCAACATATCCTCTCATCTCGCAGGGAGAAGCAAATCTAAACCGTATAAAACAAAGACCCAAAACCCACGTAATGGCTACAAGCAAAAAGAGAGAAATAACGATGGACATTGCTAAATCATCCACAAAAGAAAGAAAAAGCAGAAATGAACCCACTACCCAAGATGCTCTGCCCTCTAGCATTCTGCTCTGCTACACTCAGTTTGAATGCAAAAGATATCACCCATATACAAAATTGAAGAACAGATGTATTTTCCTGAACAGGGATAATAGAGATAAGCCGAACAAGGGTGCAATTTCTAAGCTAACCCCATGAGAGATATGACAGTGCAGAGCAACTCGAGAAGAATGAGTAGCGTACTTTGACTCATATGAGTAGTAATGGCCCATTGAGGAGGTAGCGTATCGGTGGAAACCTCTAAAACCATTCTTCCCTAACTAATCCTAAAATATGCCCAAATCGTGCAGGAGTCTCTTGTGGAATGTAGCATAAAAGACCTGCTAGACAAAAATTTCAGACAGGGCTTATCCTTTCGCTCTGACTGAAAACCAATCTCACAATTATAATACAGTGGTCAGGACATACTCGGCGATTGCCTGTTTCTGCGTGAAGGAAGCTCTTTAAAGATGCTGGTTCTAGTGTCCTAGATTGAATAGTGAAAAAGCATAATAGGATAAACAATGAATTTTCAGGAATCCGATTAGATACGCCAGCCTAGCTGATCGATATCACTTTTTCAGTGGGACAATAAAGAATTATGTATCTAATCTGTGTACCCGTCCAAGACAAACAAAGCCAGGTATACCTAATTTCTTATGGTTTTCCAAGTTGCTCCGTACGAAAAACTGCAAAAAACAAAACGAGTTTGAGGGTGGTGGCGCCTTTGAACATAGTAAAGTGAAAATAAAAAATACAGATACCAAAATTATAAATTAGTAGGAAAGGGGCCAGCCGTAAGCTAGGTCATCTTTGACATGATCGGCCGCTGTGTGGATATGATCTTCGTCATGTATAATACATTATACAATCAATATCTATCCTATCTGCTGTCTGGCCATCTTGGAGATCTCGGATTTTGTTCGGCTTATAAAATTGTACCCTTCTCCATTTCCTTCCTTCTGCTGCTTTTCCGTCATCTTCTTTTTTCTTTTCTCCGGCGATGCTCCAGATATCGGTCCTCCATCTTTTTGCAACTCCGTGATAAAGAAACAGTGCATAACTCTTGTAACACTCACCCAGAAAACCAAAAGAACTCCAAAGAAACAGTGCATACCTTTTTTAACCGCTTCACAACATGTGAGGAGTACATCAACCAAGGCAAAATCTAAACCGTAAAAAACAAAGACCCAAAACCCACGTAATGGGTACAAGCAAAAAGAGAGAAATAACCATGGACATTGCTAAATCATCCACAAAAGAAAGAAAAAGCAGAAATGAACACATGTAGTTTCATGAATAGAAATAATTATTATAAATACTTGCAATGAATAGAGGTAATCGTTATATATACCATTAATGAACAGACGGTGTTCACAGAAATGGAATCTGACGGCCTCCTTTTCTGAAATCCCATCACGTGTCCTCGATCACCACTTGAACGACCACGTCCTCTCGCTGGAAGCCACGAGGGTCTGCATTCTCCGTGTGCATGCTAAGTGGTTAAGCAGCAACTCTCACTACGAGCTCTCTTGACGGATGGAAAACATGCTATGACTTTTTCAATTTCACTATTTTCCATAATACATCATAGCCGTTTTATCCACCTGCAATCGATAGCCTCGGATACCCTCCACGATCTTTTATTCCAATCAATGTGTGTTTTAAATACTTTCTCCTGACTTGGCTGATGCCCGTTTTCAAGATTTGAGTGCCGTTGTGCTCTGATGTGGCACGGGCACTGATTTCAAATTTGTTAAAGTCTGTTAACATGTATTTCATGTTAACGTCCAAATTAGAAATTTTAGCTTTTATATATAGTAAAAAGTTATTAATCAAAATAAAAATAGAAATTTTCCAATTACAAATATGATAAAATATATTAACAATTGTTTTAATGTTTAAAACTGGCAAATTTGTTAATCATCTTTTTCATATTAACAACTTAACTATACATTTGATATTAACAATTTTAGAGATTCGTTTCCAAAAATTAGCAATGCAACTCAATATGGAACACTTTACTATTTAGCTTTTATATTAAATATATTAATTGTTTGCGTCAATAATATAGATATTTTTTATGGTTTAATATTGAATAGAGGAGTATATATATAGTTGGAATGTTCAATGCAATTATTTCAATAAACTCCTCTAAAAACTTCTTAGGTTGAGTGAGCAAATATTATTAGTAATTTCTCAATTCCTTTTCCATGTTAACATCTCACTATAGCTTCAAGCCCTAACTATCTTTTAGGGTTGAAAATAAGTTACCATGTTGATGTTAAACCATGGATAACTTGAAGAATTGTGTGTCCTTCTCTCTTTCATCTACCCACCAAAATTTTAATTATTGCTGTCATAAGACTTCCTCTTATTTGTTACACTCCCCCAAGACCTTTGAGGATGATATTATACTAAACATGCTCCATTTTTCTCAATTAAATCCTTCTACGAATTAAAAAATATATAAGGAAATTCATCTAGTCTAGAGCTTACGTGATGAAGGACCTCTCTTCTATTGTCCTAGGTGTGAGTTTCATTGGATGTTTCCATTTCAACTGTAATTAGGCTTCAATTACTGACTTTGAAAAACCACAAATCTACATCTGGTCATCTCATACCCATGACTTGAATAGAAAGTGGAATCCACCCATGGTATCCATCCATGGTATCCACCCGTGTTATTGTAACTCAAGAAGCCAATGAGAATACTAGAAATAAAAAACCTCACTTGGTAAAATGACATATGGTTCCTTCACATTGTAGGTTAAATGCTTTATCCATATAAGAAAGAGTTATATGTTTTCATATATTGTTAGGTATTGAGTGTGTGTATTTTTTGTTCAAGGTTTTTCTAACAATAGTTGCATCGCATATTTATATTCTTTCTCTCCTACTCTCTCTCTCATTATTTATTGTTCCTAGATCATAGCCCCTATGATCTCGATAAGTGGTATGAAAGCCAAAATGGTTTAACAAATGTATGTCTAGCCCATTGATTTGAGATTTTAGTTATTATTTAGATGGAAGATTAAATTTTCTCCTTGGTGAGGGTTATGCCTTTTATTTCCTCAAATCATTCACCATATGGATTTCATGAAATCACTAGCAAGGTCCAAAGGGATCGTGACCAGTGAATCCGTCGAGAAATCATCGGTAAGGGGAAAAGGATCAAACCCTATGGTTGTGGTAGCCACTAAAAGGGTTGTAGGAAGCTCCAAGATGGAGTAACATAATGATGACATGCCTCAAACAAAATATATGGTGGAGGAATTATAGATTGGGAATGATGTTAGTCTTTATGTGCCCTTCGATAATGGAATGAACTGGTTGCATAAGTTTTTTTCTGAGAACAAAACACTAGTCCAAGTTCGAGTTTGGTGGAGGCATGGCCTCATGGCCAAGCTACAAGCCTACATCTTTCTCAATGATGGTTCTCCCAAGATGCAATGGTACATGCTCAAAGAACTCAATAATCCTCATTATGTTGTTTCCTTTATTGATTCCACCCTAGAATACTACCCCACCTTCCAAGATTCAAGAGATTATAGGCATGCATAAATTAAGGATGAATATGTGGCATATGCCTGGGAGGATAAGATGCACAAATAATATGGGAGTGTCTTGTATTTTCTCATCAGTCCCCACACCCCAGATTGTAAGGTTGAACATTATAATAATGTGGGAAGTACCATGGACAAAGCCTACACTTGGCTCACTACCTTTCAAGCCTCTAGAGTGTTCATGGTTCTCCTCAACATTCAAACTGAACCTTTGCTTACCAAGATACCTGGAAAAAGGGCGACCACTATGCTAAGCATAGAGTCCCTCTCTAACCTCTCAAGAATATAAAATCCAAGGCTTTATAGCTTTTAAGGTTACAATGACATGAATATGAGTGATGACATAGTTGCCACGAATGTCATAGGAAAATGGTGTGAATGAATTCATCCTATTTCATCTCATACCATCCATGATTTTAGCCACCAGTCACATGTTTCAAGAGGTTCAAAATTTTTCATAGAAATGCATGTTCACAAAGAAAAAATGATGGCCATAATACATGGTGTGTGCTCCATAATAGGGGTGAGACAAGGTATGGATGTAATGTGGTAGGATTCCAAAACATGAACCAAGCCTTTGGTTCGTGTATATATTCTCCCAATGATGCATTTCCCACTACCTGTGCATGAGATCCTAGAGTGAAGTGCTTCTTATTTCTTCAGACTATAGCTCGTACATGTTGAATATTTCAGATCAACTTTCAAGTCACATCCAAAATGAGTGGAAGGTTTTGGATCTTCGCACACAACACTAAGATTTTGATTGGAATGTTTTCGATGTTTCCAAATCCCTCACCTACGTAATATTTCTTAGGTTTTCCATTGCGAAATCCTTTTCCAATGGAATACTTATGATATTGGCCCTTCTCAATGGAAGACCTTTTTTCATAGCCCATTCCAATGGAAGATTATCATTCTGGATCCCCTCCAACAAAAAAATTTTGTCACTGGCACTAGTTGGGTGAAACGTTTTGACGTCATATACAACAAGACAAAGACATTTGACACTATAACTTTCTAGGGGAAACTTCCATCATAGATCCATGTCAATGGATATTTTCCCATCTAGGGCTTGTCCATACACTATTTGTATCAGAGTTGGCCCACAACTATCATGGGGTACCAATATCTCTGGACCTTCATTTATCACAATTGTGGGTCACCTACAAAACCATTTTTATGGATCAAATACAAAACACCCTTGCCATTGATGTTCATTTTCTATTCCAAACACTATCAATATCAAAGTTGGGCCATAGGCATTATAGAATACTATATCCTTTGACCTTTTCTCACCATGATTATGGGTCAACCACACAAAGCCCTTCTATTCATAGGCTCATATTCAAAAAACTCTTCTCATGAGGGAACTTGACATGATGAGTACCATTTCTTCCTAACGGAAGAATCTTGATCTGAATGGAAAGTAGTATCCACACATGGTATGTACCCATGGTATTCTAACTCAAGAAGGCACCTAGAATACCATAAATGATGGGCCTCATCTTGTGAAAGGACAAGTGTGTCCTCCAAAATGTAGGATAAATTATTTATGCATTTTATAAAGAATTATTTTCTTTTCATATATTGTTAGGTATTCACTGTGTGTATTTTCTATTTAAGGTTTTTATAGCAATTGTTTCAGAGCATATTTGTATGCTCTCTCTCCTCCTCTCTGTCAACATTTATGGTTCTTAAATCTTACACCCCAAGAAATGTATCAATCTCCCCTATTTTCATCCATGGATTCAACCATAAATATTTTCCCACATATGGGTAACCATGTCCTATAATATAAGGGATGGGTTGAATATTGTGAAAAAAGGAAAGCATATATTCCTAGTTAGGTTGGGTCCATAAATATTGGAAATAAAGCCCATTTATGTCAACATATTAGTTGATACTTTATTATGAAAATTATTTGAGTGGAAAATATGCTTGAAAGCATAATATCATGGGGGATGTATAATAAAGTAATTCCCCTTGATGTCTCGTGTACATCTAATTTCATTGAGTTATAGTTTCTTGAATAAGTAGTATCAATTTTGGAGAGCATATCAGTTGAGGACTCTCTTACCTATAGAATAACCATAGTTGGTTTTTCTTCAGAATTTTATTTTTAATATATATTTGTTTCTTTCATTCATTCATTTGATAATTTATGATAATATATTCTTTGGGTATTTGAGGGGGTGGGGTGGAACATGTTCATCATCAATGCCATTATTATTAAATTCACTAACATTTCTCTCAACTCGTGTAGAAGTTTCTTAGTTCTTATTTCTTTGTCGTTTTATTCTATTTTCCTATTTTTATCATTATTTTAGGGTTTTACTCTTAACTGCTAAATAAATAGACTAGTGATGCTTACATTCCATTTTTTATTCTTGAAATTATCCTTTTTTATCAATACTTTTGTCAAAAATTGAATTTATTGATTTAATATTGAGTTAGTCTCCTTTCCATCCCATTCCACTACTAAATACTGGAAATCAAGCTTGCTAAGCTCCATATCTTCTCCCTTCTCTATGTTTATTAGGTCTCTAATGTCTTAATCCATTTGTGTCTTTGTTGTCTCCCCTATTATTGTTTCTTCACTTCATTGATTATATCATTCTTTCCCATGTTTCTTATAACTGGTGGGATTACTCCTTAGTATTATTGGTAACCTTGTTTAAGGTTTCCACCATGTTCTTGGATAACATTTCATATCAATTACATGATATTTTCTAATTAAATCAACATCCAACGAAGGTTTTCTATCTGATTTTTTCTTTCTTACCACATTTTCAAAACTCCTAGGTTCTTTCTCCATTTAAGGTTTAGGGATAGAGGAAAATTTATTAAGAGGAAAACCCCTAAATAGGTTACCTTTCTAGTGATATTTTTGTTGATGTCACTTGTTGTGATGGCAGTCCTACTAGGAATAGCCATTCGAATGAGCCTGAATTAATAACATGTATTGATACCAAAAATACTTGCTCATTTTCCCATGTCTTGAAATGTGTACTAGTTGTTTCGAAAATACAAGGATGCAAGTTTGGAGAATAGTTTCGTCTAAGGAATACATACTCTTAACTATGAATTTTATTTCTAGTCTCCTAGGATAAACTCTTAGTTGTTCAATATTGTATAAAAAAAATTAAAAAATAAGAAAATATATCTAAAATTACTACAACAAAAAAAACAGCAAGGCGAAACAAGAAGAAAAAAACAATGCAAATTATTTCTATACTTAAAACCATACAAAGTAAAGTATGCATGTTATTTTGAGAAGAAAACTCTACACTAAACACACAAATCCAATAACCAAAATATGATAAATTATCTCACTCCCAATATGATTAACAAAAACAGGTAAACACAAGAGTAACTCACTATAAAATGTATTTCCAAATATTTAAAACCTTTAGTACTAAAGTATGTTTAAAATATTTAAAATGTATTTAAATTATCAATGTTAAAAAAAATAGTACATTTTGAATAGAAATTTACATACTAGCACAATTATATAAATTAAATGGCTAGTAAATGTTAATAATTATCAATCCACAATAAAGATCAAAACATTTACTTCATCATACATCTCACGTTGCTAACATTTCAAATTTTATGAAATTAACATTATTATTATTATTATCATTATTATTATAACCTAAACATATATTCATTTCAAAAAGCATGGAAGAAGATTTTTATCCATGAAGATTTAGATCCACTTTATTATGGAGTTCCTTAATCTATAAATAGGGTATGTTACAATACCATACCATGGGCCAGAGCCATGGCTTTTCAATAATGGTAAAATTAACAAAGGTTTCTTGCATAGAAAAAGGAGAATGATGGAATAGGAGGGAGTCAAAGTCTTTTTACAACGATAGGTGTAATTGTCATGGAATTGGATGGAACGCACATGATTAGACAGTGGTATACATCAAATCATTGTCTTCCTTTTGAATCCCCACCTTTCAACAATGAATTCATCTGATTTCGAACTATTATCCAACAACTCCTTCCACAGATGTGTTCTTAAGCCAAAGTGCCAACTATTCCAGCAAGAGGAAGAAGGAAATGCTAACTATTTCAGCCATTGTATGGTTGTCCCGAAGTGAAATTACATGGTCAAGCTTGACCAAGCAGTTGAGAAAATCCATGCCCAAAAGTATAATGGAGTTGGATTTGGTCCACACCAAGAGACTTCACCATCCATTCTCCAAATGGAACTGATTTATCTTCTGCATCTGCTACCTATCAACACTCACCAACGATACTTTAGGTCGATGTGCTAATTATAATTGCAATCAAAATATAATAAATATAGCATATCCTAAACATTCCTTCACACTAATTCTTGTGTTGATGTACATTTAGTGTTTATTAAGGGATTGTAAAAAGCTTGAGCGAAATCTTGATCAAAATTTGTAAGCATAGGTATGGAAGAATGCATGTGACTTTTTTGTATTTACTTCTTCACGAATTCATTCCATCACAATGTTGAGAGATATTTGAAATGCAATCATCACTTCCAGTCATCGCATCGAGTGTCATGTTTACTGTTTTTCGTTTATGGAAATAACAATATTGTAGATGTAATTCTTTTCATGTTTTCTATTTGTATGTTTTGGTTGGAGATTCACATTAACTCTTTCGAAATAGTGTATGAAAGCAATTATTTTATCATTATCTAAAACTTGGTTCAAAAATAATCTATATTTAAAGACCATATTAGGAATTGTGGGTGTAACAAATTTTATTGAAGTAGATAGTGTCACATCATTTTGAGTATCATTCACTTTGGGCATTGTCTTGCTTTCTAGAATATGTTAAAACCACTCGAGAATATTTTCCTTTACTTCAACTGGTTTATAAAGTAGGATAATAACATATTTTGATCAGTGCAATAAGTTTACAAAATTTATATAATTATGAAAGAAATGTCCATTACAATGAATATCGTTATTTATGCATCCCAATTAAATACACCGAGACTGTCTAAGCAATTGTAATAACATTTTCAAATAAAGTAAACAAAACAAATACATTCAACAGTTCCCTTCACAACATCTGTTTCCGAAATTGTTTCACAATTCGTAGTAATAACACTTACGAATCTAGACATAGGAACGCTAAACAATAAAATCCAATGGTATATTTTTACATTAACACACATTTCTCTACCAATATTTTTCTTCCAGAACTTTAGGAGGTCAAACATATATATAATTAGTTTCCATTCTGAGTTTCTGCATCAAAACAGAGTCATTTTAGGGATTTTTTTTTGTCCCATGATTATATCATTAGCCTTTTACAACAACAAACCCTTTTCATGAAAATACAATCTAATGATGAAGAATTCGCCACTGCGGTATGAGAGGAAGATGGCGCTCTGCACTGAAGCATCACAGGGTCTAGGATAATAGGCAGTCCAATGTTTTGCTATCGCCATCGTTGCTTTTGCCATTTTCCTGCAGTGAGGAGCTCATCGTGACAGCTTGTGGGCTAGATCCCTACCTGTTCTACAATTGTTACCTTCATCCCTGATTCTATATGTAGCTGTTAGAATGGAGTTAGATGTTGTCGATTATTCCATCGACCTAAATCCCAATGAGCTGATTTGGATGCTTCCTCATAGTGTGTCAGATTTTGGTCCTCATTGAACATCGTTTCTCCTGTAGACAAGCCCAATGTCTGTCATTGAGCTTTCTAGACCATCAGTGCCCTACCTGCCAACTTCTACTCCCCCCGTTGCATCTCCTAGGTTTGAGTGCCCTCCACTCTCTCCTTCTACGCTCAACCTTCTTGTCGCTTGCATTGCACCCTCTGCTACCTTTGATTCTATTTCTCTCGAGGCATCCCTTCACCCTACATCATCTCGTATTCCCATTTCTTTAGTGTTGTCACAATCTAGGATATCCTCTATCCGTCACTCGACATCGGACAACAACCCTAACCCTACCTCTTTTCAGGGGAGTTTTCCTATTCGCCTTAGCAGCTTCAATATTCTGGCATTTAACCCTTGGAACTCCTCCCATTCGCCACAGGAAGTCTCACAAGGCAATCGGGACCCCTTTCGGGGCCATCTAGATGCTCCATAGACTAGTAAGGCTAAGAAGAGTAAGTGTGCCAAGACCTTGAGCAAGGACATCAATCTTAGATTTGTGGAAAGTATCATTATGGGAAAAGTGGTGGATACTGCCAATAGGGTTCTAGTGTGGCATGTGAGGGAAAGAACATATTCGGCTAAGAGGCTTCGCCTCTGGACCTTCGATATTTGGGGCACTTAACTCAAGGAAATTACGTCGATCACCATTCTAAGTTGAGGATTATTTGCCCTCAATTTCCACCAAGAAGAATACATAGATTGGGTACTCTCCCGCTACTGGCATATCGAAATGGACCCTATGCTTCTAAAATGATGGAGCCCCCTCTTCAATCTAGAACAAGAGTAGTTGGGTGCTAGTCTGATTTGGGTTCGTCTTCCAGGGCTACCCCTGCACTTTTGGTTAGAGGACATATTTATTCGCATCAAAAATGCACTGGGTACCTATTTGGATCATGATATATCATATGCAACCTCTAACAACAAATCTATGGCCTGCATACTGATTCACGTTGACACTAGAGAATGATTAGAGGAAAATATTACTTTGCATTCGAATCATTTCACTTGCAAACAAACCCTAGACTATGAGGGAGTCCCATTCAGGTGTAGAAGGTGTCACAAGGTAGGGAAGCTATATAAGGAGTGCTCCCTTCTCTTTTCGGTGACTTCTTCATTGGAAAAAGGCACTAAGAATCCACAATCTAAAGATCCTCTGGTGGAAGAACAACCTCCTCATGCTACTAGTCTGATGGCTATGTATGGGGACACTTCTCTACCAACTTGTTTTGCCTCTCTGCAGCCTACATCTCCATCCATGATGAGATCTTAGAATGCTGCAGTGGCTACTCACTCCATGGGTCCTCTTCCTTTTCTTTGTTCTTCTGTTTCTTTTACATGCACTTCACAACAATTACATGTTTCATATGCATCCATTTCTAGCTTGTCCACATTCCCTCTCACATGCCTACTCGATCATCCTTCTACTATCTTCTCCACTACCCCACTCTTTGTTACTGGAGCTGACTCCATAACTTCACTTAAGCCCTCCACCACTTCTCAACTTTCACATCCATATAACCTATGACCCTGGGTATCCATCCCTCCTAGACCATCTAGATAAGGTCTCTCTTCCCTCTCTATTGAGACTAAACCCACTTGAGGGAACCCTTCAGGATTTTGAGAGCTATCCTTCTTGTCAGGGTAGATGTGGCCCTAGGTAGATAGACCACAATTGATAGGGTTATTAAAGGAAAGAACACCCTTAATCAAGATGACCCATGAAGTGGTTGTCCCTGAACTTCAGAGGGTTTGCTAGCCTTGCTAAAAAACTATCCCTCAAGAGGTTCCTGGATACAAAGCCATTTGACATAATTTCTTTACAAGAAACCCTCGAGAAGGAAGAGTAGGTTTCCCTGATTCTTCACTCTATGATGTCTGGCTTGTGCTTTCATGCCTAGATGTCAATGGATGATCTAGGGGTATTGAACTGGGCATTAATACTCGATCCATCAACCCTATTTCTGTATGGGGGGGACCTGGATTCCTAGGAATGGATATCTTTTCCTCAAAGATGGGCAAGAACTTTCATATCATCAATGTCTATGCATCATATCATAGTAGGGTGGAGTTTTAGAATCACCAATTTCAATTGTCGTTGATGAATTCTAATAACCTAACTTTGGGTGGAGACCTCAATTTCACTATTCATTATGAGAAATGTTTGGGACATCATACACAGCTAGATCCCCTTCATAATATATGGAACATCTCCTGGAACGACATCATCTGATTGAGATCCCCATGAAAAAAAAGAAACTGACATGACATAATAGGAGAATTGGTGATGCTACTTTGCATAAGCAATTGGATTGGTTTCTCATCAAAGAGGACTTGCTTGGTACCCTCTCCAATTTTCTTCAATGGGTTGGATCTGGGGGTGTCTTTGATCACTCCCCCATCTATTTGGAACTAGTTGGTCCTTCCCTAAAGCCCGAAGCACCCTTCATGTTCAACTCGACCTGGTTATAGGACCCGAAATATCACAAATTGGTTACCAATTTTTGGAGAGACCACCCTCCTTCCCAAAGGTGGAACCTAGTTGAAGGATTTTGTCGAAACCTCATGGAACTTAAAAATATCTCCATTCAATGGGCCAAATCTAAATGATCTAGAGACAACCAGACTCTTTGTGCAATTGAACACTAGCTTTCCAATCTTATGGATGACCAAGGTCACAGATTCATCTCAGTTGAAGCTAAATCTACCCTCACCGAGGTAGAGGGCTAAAGGTCCAATATTCTATAGGATCGAGAAGAGACTTGGAGACTTAGAAGCAGAGCCATCTAGCTAAAGGTAGGGAATGACGATACTAAATTCTTCCACAATTGTGCCAAAGGAAGGTGGGCTTGTAACACCATTTAGAAAATGTCTACTAATCATGGACAGTGTGCTCAATTGTTCCATCAACTAGATAATTTGGGAAATTCAGTTTTAAACAACTTTTCAAGGCTCCAGTTGGGATTTCACTCTTAGAAATCATTCGTATTGCTGGTCATTTCCCTTGGTATGTTGACTCTGACATATCTGAAGATCCCACTAAACCTATATGTATGGGAAAATTGGAGAGCACCCTGAAATGTTTCAAGAAGGATAAAAGTCTAGGCCTTGATGGATGGTCTATAGAATTCTATCTACCTTATTTTGATACTTTAGGCATGGACCTACTCAAGGTTATTGAGGAATGTAGGATTACAGGGCACATGTATGACGTCATCAATTCCACCTTCATTGCCCTCATCCCTAAGGTGGACTCCCCTCAATCCTTAATTGATTTCCAACCCATATCCCTTTGCAGTTGCTTATAAAAAATTATAGCCAAAATCATTACTAAGTGTATCAAGCCTATTCTCTCGGCCAACATCTCATATGAACAATTTTCTTTCCTCCATAATCGACAGAATCATGAGGCCATTGGCACATCACAGGAAGCTCTCCATTCTATCAAATTGAAGCATCTAAAAGGATCCATTCTCAAAAATCGATCTATCAAAGGCTTTTGATCAAGTTAGCTATCTCGATCTTAGGATGTTTCTCACACACCTTGGATTCCCCATCTCTTTCATTCGATGGATTATGTGCTGCATTTCCCCTGTCTCCTTTAGTGTACTTATAAATGGATTAGTCTCCAATTTCTTCGATGCTGAGAGGGGCCTCAGACATGGTTGTCCACTGTCCCCATTACTTGTCCTGCTTGTCATGGAAGGACTAAGCAAGCTAATCCTAGAAGAAAGAAGAGTTGGGTGACTATTGGGGCCCAATATCACTGATCAATGTATTTTATCCCATCTTCTTTTCGTTGATGATGTGTTATTTTTATCATCAGTGGCATCCGAGACTTCAATACTTTCTATGATATCATACAACTTTTTTGTACAACTACTAGGTTGGAAACCAATAGAACAAAGCCTACCATCAGCTTCACAGCTTGCTCTCCTCAGGAATCTGTACATGCTTATCAAAAGTTTCCCTTCCAAAGTTTTCAATTGGATGATGAACTTAAATATTTGGCGTTTCACATAAACTCCCATGGATAAAAAATAGATTACTAGACTTGATTGATGACTAAGGTGTAAAAAAGGCTGCTTAGTTGGAACCACCAATTATTATCCAGATTTGGGAGGCTAGTTCTTATCAAATCAGTATTGGAAGCCACTATGGTTTACTAGTTGTAGCTCGCTTCGATTCCTCAAGGTATACTTTTGACAATACAAAAAATATGCTCCAAATTTCTATGGAATTGACACAAGGAGGGGAAGTCATTCACTTGGGTGATATGGAGTTGTATTGCATTGCCCACGAAATTGGGAGGATGGGCCCTCAAATATCTTCCAACATTTTCACATGCATTGGCTGACAAATTGGGATGGCTACTCCTAAAGCCCAAAAGTCTGTGGAAAGATGTGGTCATCAATAAATACATTTGGCCGCATAACCTCATGGATTGGGTTCGCCTTCCATCTTGGAACAAACATGGTATCTCTATCATCTTGACGGTTGTATTACAAATTCTCCCCAGCATCAAGAATGGCATCACTTGGTGAATTAAAAATGGAACAACAATATGCATTGGATCTAAATCATGGATAGGTTGTGGAAACTTATATTGACTTCCTCCAGACCTTATTTCATTCCTAAATGGCAGGGACATATCCACGATTGCACAAATAGTAGATCGACATAACACTACTATTTTCCTACAAGCTTAGAAATTTCCAGCTACACTAGGCATTCGAGAACAGTGCAAACAAGATTGGTGGAAGTACATAAATGTGTTATCTAAATCACATGTCCGAATATTTAATCACGATGATGATCTCATATGGGCTTTGACAGCTCATCAAGTATACTCTCCCAAGATCGGATATCCAATTATACATGTTGCACATAAGCCCCCTTTTCTGGAGGGGTGGTGGAGAGCACTTGGAAACCCAAGGCTCCCCCACAAACTCAAATCTTTATGTGGAATATCATCATGAATAAAACTCCTACAAGTATCGACTTGATGAAGAGATTATACTTTTGTTTGTCTTCGTGTGTCATTCATCAATAGCACGAGGAATCAAATGATAATCTCTTCCTGTTCTACAGAACCTTACGACACATTTTGGGAGCAAGTCCTCTCCTCTTTGGACATACCTCAACGTTGGGAAGGGTGAAACATCAATGAGGCACGGAACGACTAGTGGAAAGCTTCCCCCAACATGAAGAATCACAATCTCCCCCTCATTATATGATTTCATACTTGGTTAAGTCAAAACAACATCATCTTTAACAATCTGCAAATTCGGTGGCCTTTGGTAATCACTAGAATCATCAATAATTTCAATGAAATACTAGATGTTGAACAGTCCCCACCTTCTCGCACCATAACTCCTGAAGCCATCAACCATGACCATCCATGGGTATACTTCAACGGATCTTCCCAAGACTAGGTTTGTGGGGTATTATTCTCCATTTATTAGACAATCACTCTTTTTGAGTTTGCATGGGGTTTGGGGCTAGCACAAACAATTTCTCTGAGCTCATCTCACTCCGACATTTATTATACTTTACATTGGCACATAACTATAGACATATTGAGATATTTGGGGACTCTAAGATCATCATTAATTGGTTCTCTTGCACAACTGCATGTCATGTGCATTGTCTCAGGAACATTTTGGATGATGCATTGCCTTTAAAATCACAATTTGAACAAATTACATGTTTCCACATTTACAGGGAGCACAACTAGGTTGTGGATCAGCTTTCCAAGGAGGCAGCGAATCAACCCAGATGACAATGGTTTATCCAAGAACAGAAGCAGGGAGAGTTCTTCCAGTATTATCACAAGCCTTACAAGGACCAGATATAACAGAGGGCTAACAGGCCCCAATTTTCACAGTTTTTATGATCCTAATATATATATATATAGAAATTTGCAAAGCAAACATTTTGAATTTTTGTATAAATATCTACTAAATTTGAAGGCATACATTTAGTGGGTAATTATGTATAGACCTATATATTTTGATGGCTATGTACACACATGCATCATATGCTACCCACATTTACAACATGTAATTTTCCATTTATAATAGAAAATTATGATTTTTCCCAAGGGGAAAAAACAAACCCTTTTGATTATCAAATCAATTCTCTCGAACCCTATGCCACTATGAATTATTGAATCATACTCATAATGGTTTTATTGCTGAGAAACACAAAAGTGGGTTTTCTCTAGTGACTGCACAACCATTTTTACTTGTGAAGATCGCTCCAAACTAGAAAAGTGCTCCAATTTTTCAATTTTGTCAATGAGGCTCTCCTGTTAGTGAAAAATGTTGTTGTTTCCCAGTTGGGAACCCTTGGACCTAAAGTCAACCTAAGGTCTAGTTGGGTCAAGAGCTCCCCCATCAAGGATTGTGTCTTGCCGAAGTCATACAAAAAAATGTTGGTCTACTACACATGGTAGTCTTGATAGAGGACTTTACCCAGTTTATCTTAGGTACTCTAA
>APFE030692036.1:0-13879 GCA_000404065.3 Pinus taeda | reverse complement strand
CAGCTTGATTGGATACTCTGATTCAGACTTCGATGGAGACAAATAAACTGGAGTATCTACTTTAGGATATGCTATGAGTCTTGGATCAGGAGCTGTCTCTTGGAGATCACGCAAACAATCAGTTCTAGCAGATTCCACAACAGAAGCAGAATACGTGGCAGCAACTAAAGCAACGAAAGAAATTGCGTGGCTCAGAAAAATTCTTGAAGATTTGCAGGTAAAACAAGTACAATCAACTCCACTCATGATTGACAACACCTCTGCAATAAAGTTGGCCAAGAACCCAAAGTTCCATGATCATACAAAGCACATCAATACTAAATATCATTTGATCCAACATCATGCTGAGGCCAAAACAATCCATCTCCACCATTGTTCCACAAATGAGCAAATTGCAGACATCTTCACCAAAGCGCTTGGAAGAGAAAAGCTTGAAAGATTCAGAACGATGCTTGGACTCATGAACATCCCTTCAGATTAAGAGGGGGAATGTTGACACCTAATCCTCAGTGATTGGGGAACTGAATGTGAATAGTCATCGAGAAGATCAACTGAACAATCACATTCATGTATATATTAGATAGCTGGCTAAATGAATAAACGCATTAGTTTTCTGGAGTTACTCCTGGCCTGACAACCTTTTTGTTCCTTCAAGCGAGCGTGCCAAGATGGTTTGGGAGGCACACTACGGTCAAGTTGTTGGGCATTTTGGGGTCGAAAAAATGGTGGCAGTATTGCAAAAGTATTTCTCTTGGCTGAATCTTCGACACGATGTTGGGAAGTAGATTAGATCATGCATTTCCTGCGCCATTACCAAACTGACCATCAAGAAGCAAGGCCTCTATACCCCGCTCCCTACCCCTAGTCAACCTTGGGAATCCATCTCCATGGATTACATGTCAGGCCTTCCTTCTACTATGCACAAAAATGCCTGTGTTTTTGTGGTCGTCGACAGGTTCTCGAAGATGGCCATTATGTTGGCCTACAAGAAGAATATCATAGTAGAAGCCACTGCTAAACTCTTCTTTGAATGATTGTGGTTACACTTTGGGATCCCACAGTCTACCATCTCAGATCAGGATGGCAGGTTCCTCAATACATTTTGGTCTAGTCTCTAGTCGATGCTGGACACCAAACTTACTAAGTCCACAGCCTTCTATCCTCAAACTGACGGCCAGACAGAGGTCGTCAATAGGATGATCGTACACATTCTGCACATGTACAACTCAAAGTATCCACAAACATGGGATGAGAGCCTCCCCTATGTTCAGCATAGCTACAACCGGGCTCTCCACAACTCGACTGGCCACAACCCTTTTCAGGTGGGCTTGGGATTCTTGCCACTATGTCCCATCGATGTGGCCATGCCATTTGTAGCTACTCACGCATATTTTACTCATGTCCAGTCTGAAATAGATAAGGCAAACAACTTCATTGAGCACATCCAACATATTCACCAGTATGTCCATGACATTCTGGAGAAATCAAATTCCAAGTACAAGCAGTGACATGATCAACATTGGGTGCCACACAAGTTTCAGGTGGGCGACAAAGTCTGGTTGCATTTGCAAAAGGAACGCCTTACTAGCGCTTATCAGAAACTCAGACCACTCTGATATGGTCCTTACACCACTACCAAGGCTATGGGAGACAATGCATTTGAGCTCAACATTCCCCCATTCCTTGGCCTACACCTAGTGTTCAATGTGGACTGCCTTCGGCCATACTTTCCACCATTACTAGACACATTTGAAATTGCAGAACAGCTCACACTCACAGAGTTAAATCCAGATTGCATGGAATAAGTTGCAACTGATCGGATTATGGACACACAGATCAAGCACACTTGCCAACAAAATATCTAACTGTATCGAGTTGTCAAAGCAGGCCAACTCCTTCACCAGGGCAAGTAGCTCACCAGGGACCAAGTTTAGTAGAAGTTCCCTCATCTCATGGAGGAACTCAACGTAATGGGGACCATTGCGTCCTAAGTGAGGAGGAATGATCCAGGTGGATATTGGTGGCCACCTACTAATTCCACTTGCATCCCCACCCGTGATTCTTTCAGTTTTTCAGTTTCCTTAATTAGAGCATAGTTTACTATTTTTAGCAGTTTTTCAGGTCCTAAACTTCCGGATCCATTTTGAGGCCCTAAACGACGTTTTTTTGGAAATATATCGACATCGATTTTCTATCTAAAATCATCTTTTTCACTGTAGTCCTTGGAGAGATCTTTTCAACGGGCTATCATGCACGTCAAACGGAGATAATATGACCAATTCACGACCCTGGGAAGTTGGCTGTCCAACTCACCCAAATGGGGCCCACAAACTCTTGGTGTTACATCTCCTCGAGTTAGGGTTTTGGTTGTTTAAGGTTTTCTCTTATTGTTCAATAATAAAAAGGCCCTTGAGCCTCATTGTAATATAGTTCAGAGGCATGTAGCCACCACATCTCTTCTCATAGATAAGCTACCATTGCCCTAGCTGGTTTATTTCCATTCCTATTTGTAAGCATATTTCAGTATTTTACATTAAGGAAATGAAGTATTATTTCCGCTGCATCTACGTGTTTATGGTTATTTCTATAATTTGTTATGTTGCTATTTAAATTTGGATCAGTGATTTAGTTTCCTTATCCCTCAGGGGCTTGCTTTCTCACTAATTAGTTCAATGGCTAGCTCAGAGGGACCTTTTTTTCCTTATTTGATGAATTTGACTTGCAAATATTTCTTCAAATGTTAACGACCAACTTAAGAGGAGATTGAACCTTTCTTGGAGAAATTCACTCTTTATGCTTGATAATTAGCCTTTAGGGGCTCCAAATATTCACATTAATATTCACCATTTCAATATTATCCTCATATTCTTCCTTTACTCCATCAAAATAGCCCTAAACAAAATGGTGTCCTGTCATATGTGTGGTACAAGTTTTTGGAGATGCCACCTTAGCTAGAGGGTTGAGATTATTTGGCTTGTACAATTCAACTACTCACCACATATTCCTTGTCCACTTCATCATTGAGCTTCAAGTTATGTTGTTTGAAATACCACATGGAAATCCCATTTTCCCCAAAACTAGGTCCACTATTGTAACTAAATTTTTTTGACGTCATTCTTACTACTTCGAAAAATAATTGGTTCATTTGAGCATAGGAAATCAAATGGACACCTTTTTTTCCTCAAAACTTGTGGTATGATTCCTTGGGATATGAAAATTCTTTTGGAACTATGATACTATTAATATTCAAATCAAATTCCAAAGGGGAGTACAAAATACATAACACACATGGCATATGTGGGGTTGGGGGTACATTGGTATTAGAAGGGATAATGTCAGGGAAAAGTGCATATGGTGATTAGCCATACAAGGCTCTACTAATGCAAATTATCCCTTAAACCATGATTCCTAGCAATGTGTATTCCATGATACTCACATAGCATCCCATTATATAACAATATCTATAAAGGCATTTCATTACCACCCACCATGGGGATGTCAAGAATGTCGTAGAGGAAGACATGTCCTGAAGAAAATAATACTAGAAATATCCATGGCCATCCACACCAATGGGGATATAATAGTCATTTTCAAAAATATCACACATCCAAATGGTTTTATAGGGATATAAGACACATCCCTTGAGATTATATGGCATGGCCAAAAAGTTCTGGAGCACCCCTACTGAAAGAGGTGAAAGAAGCCCAATTTCACTTCTAGTAGTTGATACTCCCCTTTTATATTCCTATGAGAAATTATTATAACTGATAAAAAAATACATCCCAATATGGAATATAACCAAGATAATTTGTTGATAAAGGCCATCACTCCACCTATTTCACATAACTTGATATTAAAATTACTTCAAAAAAGGTCATCGTAGAGTTCATGGCCTCCATTGGTAAGACTTATGAGGATATACTTCAATATTCCTATATTCTCCCAAATTTGTAAATGATGGATCTTTAATTAAAAAAAATCTTGAATTGAGCCATGGGGTATTTCCTAGATCATATGGTGAAATTCCACCATTGGATTGAGTTAAGTCTTTTATCTAGAGTACACAATTTTCCACCAAATTTTCCACTTCAAACCTCATAGTTGAAAAGTGTCTTATACCTCCATTTCATCATGATGGGAATCATCATGGAGATATACTAAATTATGAGCTGACTCACCCTTTATGTCCCTAGGTTGCTCCTAATAATTATATGATATTTATAGGGTACCATTGGAACCATCAAACTTTAGGAATGTGGAAATTCATCTCTATGTTGAAAATCCATCACATGTTGTGCCATATGTTTCTGAAAAAAGCCCGTGAGTTCATACACATTAATAGGAATCACTGGCTTACACCCAACAGTGGGAACTACATGGTGTTATCCATCATATTATGCCACACCTTGTATATTATGTAATTTAGTTTTTGATTTGGTGTCTAATGTGAGTGCTTTTTATTTTTTTATGTTTATTGTATTGGTTTGATGCTTATCATGGTCGATACTTAATTGGAATATGGTAGTGTGATTCCCTTGGATTTTCATAGGCACACCCATGGTGATAATACAAGGTTATATATGTTAGTCCTCTAGCTATGTTGACATTTTTCAAAATAATTTATTATTAATAAATCAATGCATGTACATGAAAATATGGATTTTCACTCACATCTATAGAAATATTAAGTAAGAGTTAACAACATATAGGCTTTAAACCATAGTAAAAAATTAAAACAAGTAAAAATATCATTGCATATAGTGTTGTCATTGTTGACTACAAGTGTCATTTACATCAAATGGAATTCCTAACGAAGTAGTAATCTCAGCTATGAAACAGTATGATATTCTTATGTCTTATATGTTTTCATCACATAAAGATAGAGAGGTTTGAAAATATTGTGTTTTTTATGAAGTTATGATGTCCTAATGATCCTTTCGATAGTATGGTTGGATAATCATCATCAATTATTTTCCACTAGAAGTTATGGCCATTTGAAAAGAAACAATAGTAGAGAACCAAAACTATGGGGAAAAACCCCAATCACCAAATTCATTGAAGAGTGTAACTGTTAAGGGTAGATCAATGGTTCAATGATCTAATAGATGGAGAATAGTGGAAAAAGGTGCATGAAATTTTAAAATGTTAAATTTCAAGAAATTCTGCTCCAATGAGATGTCTTTGATAACCAAATGAGGAATTGGGTGACATATATCTGCTTAACTTATCTGAATGTTATCGAGGAGTATTGACCAATCCCAAAGTGATACGTGGAGCCTCTAATGGGATTACACATGGCATCATATTTTCATGATGTTTTTAGCATGCTAAGTAACATTATGCCCCTACGAGAAGTTCGTGGGGCATGGTCATATGGATTCTTAAAATATTAGGCCCAAAATCTAAGGAAAATGGAAAGGTCACAACTTTGATTATCGAATGGTTGATGTGTAGTCAATCTCCTAATTTTGTGGCTCATCTAGTGGCGCATGGTTGGATCCAATATGTTTTGGTTGACTAAATATAAGTATAAATACCACACCATGGATGAGTATCAAATGTAACTCGTGGAAGTGTAAAGAAAATCATTACATGTTCTATAATCAATGGTTGCAATTTTGATATTAGTTTGATTATGTTGCTTTGAGATTTGGTTGAAAATAGCGAGGAGGCCAAGTGTCACAATTTTTTATTGTCATGAAACAAAGGATTATGGTCAATTTTCATTTTTATCCTAGTGGTCAACGTCCACAATTTCTTGTTGTTCTTGGACAAAGGATTGCAATTGAGTCTCATTGTTATCTAAGTGGCTAATTTCATTATTGGTTAGAGGGGTTCATGACTGAGCAGTTGAGCTCCATGGTTATCTAATTAAAGGGCCAATATTGATTCTCATTGCAATCTAAGTGGTCGAGCTCATCATTGGTTAGAGGATTTCATGACTAAGTAGGTGATTTCCTTGATTGTTTGATTTATGGGATGAGGTCAATCGTCATTATTATTTGAGCAGTTGAGCATGTTGCTAGTCAGAGGATTTTGTGACTAAGTGGTTGATTTCCACCATTAATTTTATTCATGGATATAGGTTCAAGTCTCATTGTTGTTTGAGTGGCTAAGTTCCAATATTGTTTTATTGGAGAGTCAAGGTTGAGATACATTATTAGTTGGCTGGTGGAGTGCCCTTGTGGTTTGATTGAAGGGTTGAGTTTGAGTGTCATAGAATATTATGAGCATCGGCATTTGAAATAGGGTATTTCATTTCTCTCTCTCTCTCTCTCCCCCCCCCCCCCCCCACATGCCTCTTGGTTGAGTGATAATTCTTACGATTCAATATGAAAATATCTCTCCCTCTCTCCCATGCCTCTTGGTTGAGTAATAATGCTTACGATTTAAGATGACAATATAGAGTGAAAATGCTAAGGGGTTTGTATAATGTATTCAAGTTTGATGGACCTCCCAATTAGGATATTGATAATTTTTGGTATAAATCATAGGGAATCTAGTCAAGACAAAAGAACATGACTTGTCCAGATTAACAGAATGACCAAATTTCGATGAATTAGAGAAATTACTACTTCTCCTTGTAGTTACAAGTTCATAGGGGCAAGATCCTATTTTCTAGGGATTTTGGAGGGAAAGTAGCCCTCTCTACAAAGAGGTTTCCCCTCATTTATGATTTTAAAGTAAGGGGCTCCACTATCCCATTAGAAGTCAAATTTTAGAAATAGAAAGACAGCAATAGTGAATTAGAAGATTTTGCCTAGAATTCCAGTCTTGTAATTTTCTATGTATGAGCACATTTTATGATCAATGAAAAGCATTTTTGGTTCATATATTTTTATATCTTTAAGGATCTAATATAACTTAAGTTAGGTCCCACCCCAAGTGCTCAAGATACCTCTTTGTAATTTTATTTTTCACTCATCAGTTCAGTTAGTCGTTTCTATCATTTCATTTTTGAACATTATTTCCTGCAAGGTTAATAAACTAGTTTTATTACAAGCTTTTTTAAGCATTGTGTTTTAGTCAATTTAGAATTTTTTATTTTTATGAAGTTAATATTATTTCCCATGCATTACCAAAGTTTTATTTTTTTCCTTTACATGTTCATGATTTTTTATATTCTATTATTACATAAATTCCTATTCTATAGAGATACCAAAAAACCCACAATCACTCTTTTGCTACATAAGCTTGTCTACCATAGGAAAAAGTACTTGGAAAGGAAATATTTACGATATTTGGACATATTTACCATATTTTAGAACTCCGTTAGCTCACCCTTCCTTCAAACTACATCTATAGTACATTCTTTTGATCACTAGACTATCTCTTATAGCAAAACCAGGACTCCTGAATTAGCCTATAATTTGCATCAAAAACTCATATATATTTGCATCCAAAGCATGTTTAGTTGTTCTTGACATGTTACAACATCACCAAAACCCTAAGGATGGAATTTTCAATCCCAGAGACCTCATAGAATATTTGACCTAGTTGTTATAACAACGTTACATTTTCTTTTTGCAAATTAGTGTTTGATGTTTCAATGCTTTCTTTCAATTGCAAGTTTCTTTCCAATGTGTTAATGGGTGTAATCATGTCAACAAGAGGAAACAACCTAATCTAAGGTTCTTTAATCTAACCCAATTCATTTGGTATGGTTTTCCCTATTGGGTTTAGTGGCTTCATTAGATAAACAAATTTCTCCCCAAAGGAAGGGAAAGCTATTTTAATATTGTGTACTAAGATTTTACAAATTACATAAAAGAACTATATATAAATACACAATTTATAAAACTAATAGAAGTAATAAATGAATGGTGAGAAATGATATTTAGAGTAAACTGTAAAATAATTTAAGAGGAAATTTAAATTCTTAGTGAAGGAAAGAATAATTCTAAAAATAGGAAACACATTTTATTTTTAATCGGAAAATAAAATAAGAGGCAACACGATATATCATAGCTAACTTATTGATCTTATAAAAATTTTGAAACAAGTCTAAAATCATTTTAATAAATTCACACTAAAAATCATAAAAGAATCTAATTACGTATATTGGCTAAGAGCTAGGATGAATAGAATGGTTGATTTTGCTTCATGATTGATAAAGTATTCAATCATTAACTATAAAATTGTAGGAATTTACAGGGTAAGTTCCTCAGACAGAACACCAAAGGACACCGCTCACAAACAGACCACAGATCAATACAACAGTATTTTGATGTGGTTAAAACCCTCAAAGAAGGAAACAGTCCATGGCCTGAGCCAATGCGGCCACTTCAGGAAATTTATTAATAAAAGAATGAAAATTTACATAAACTTCTCTCATGAATGGTTTTCCTACAAATGACCCTCCATGTGCTTTAAATAGAAATCATGGACCAATCGGGTGTTAAGACACCGATCAAGTATCGGTAATATCGAGGAGAGAATGAACCGTCGGATCACTACATATCATGACCATTGGATTGTAAGTTACAAATGTACATAGTAACGAAACACACTTTACCTAACTCTATACTAGACCAAGTTATACTTAACTATTCCTATGTGTTGGAATATCCTAACATCCCCCCTTAAGAACGACTTGGGATAGGATTGAAGGATTTACAAATATGACACAATAGGAGAAGGAAGGAGGCACTAGAGCCTATCCCCCCTTAGTGACAACTTCCTGAACTCCTAACCATAATTGAAGTTTAGTAAACTTCGCCTCCGTGAGAGCCTTTGTAAAGATGTTTGCAACCTGATCATCTGTTGAACAATATTGCACTTCAAGAACATGGTCATGAATGAGCTTTTTGATGAAGTGCATGTGTAGTTCAATGTGTTTGCTACGCTGATGCTAGACTGGATCTTTGCATAGTTGAATGGAACTTTGATTATCACACCAAAGTGTAGTTAGATGCTGCTGCTGAACGCCAAACTTTGATAGGATCTGTCAAAGCCACAAGGCTTCCTTACTAGCTTCTACGACACCATGATACTCTACTTGTGCTGAAGAAAGAGAAATGGCACCTTGTTTCTTGCAAGCCCATGTAATAGGTCCTGAACCAAGAGTGAACACATAACTGGCAATAGAATTCCAATCATCAGGGTCACCAGCCCAATCGGAATCAGTGAAACCAACCAATAGAGGAGATGCTTCGGCACTGTAATGAATTCCAAACTGAAATATACCTCGAACATAACGAAGTATTCTTTTAGCTGCTTTCCAATGAATTTCATGTGGGGTTTACCTAAACCGAGCAATAAGACCAACAACAAAGGAAAGGTCAGGACGAGTATGGGTTAGATACAAAAGTTTTCCTACAAGTTGAGGGTATAAGGTAGCATCAACTTCAGGGGAAGTACAAGTGAATGAAAGTTTGAATCCGGACTGAAAGGGAGAAGGAGCTGGCTTACAATCTTCCATGTGAAAATGGGGTAGAAGATCACAGGCATACTTGGATTGGGAGAGGAAAATACATTCCTTGGATTGCAAGACTTGAAGACCGAGAAAATAATGTAAGTGTCCTAAGTCTGTCGTTTCAAACTTCTTTTTAAGGCTTGACTTCACATGGTTGATAAGGTTGGGATCACTACCAGTGAGGATAAGATCATTAACATAAAGAACAAGAATGATAAGAGACTTGCCCACTTTCTTGGTGTAGACAGTATTGTCAGAATGACACCTAAAAAAGCCAGATTCTAAAAGAAAGCTATCCATTTTGGCATACCTAGCCCGAGGAGCTTGCTTGAGACCATAAAGGGATTTCTTAAGCCGACATACAATACTGGAGTCTGTTTGTATAAACCCAATAGGTTGTTCCATATAGATTTCTTCATGCAAATCCCCATGCAAGAAGGCAGATTTAACATCCATTTGATGGACTTCCCATTTGAAAGAGGCAGAAAGGGAAAGAACAAGGCAGACAGAGTTCATTTTGGCAATAGGGGATAAGGTTTCAATATAGTCAATGCCTTCAACTTGTGAAAATCCCTTAGCAACATGACGAGCTTTATGTTTATCAACTTTTCCATCTGGTCCATACTTGGTTTTGTAAACCCATTTGCATCTAACAAGTTTTCGTCCCTTTGGTAGAGGAACAAGATCCCATGTATTATTTGCCAATAATGAACGATATTATTCATTCATAGTTACGTCCCAATCTGGATGGCCTGAAGCTTTTGCAAAGGTGTCAGGATCATAATTTGTTGAGACTTGAGCCAGTAGAGAAGAGGCTCTTTCGAACTGAGAACATGTATGGCACTGATCTGTAGGATCACCGAAAAGATCACCTGCTGCATCCCGAGTAGCACGGACCCATTTTGGAAGTGAAGGAACTGAAGGAGGATCCTGAGAAGGTGGGGGAGGATTGTCATCCTCACTTTCATCATCTGAAGAAAAAATATGTTCAAAAGTAGAAGAGATAGAGAGAGGTGGCACATGCGCCGAACTAGGCTCGTAGGCCGATTTATTTTCATCAAATTTTACATCTCTTCTAATGATAAATTTTTTTGGACTTAAGTGGAATAAGTCTATATCCTTTGACATCTTCAGAATATCCAACAAAAATACATTTTTCTCTCTTAGGTTCTAAAGCTTTATGTTTCTCATCTGGAATATGGGCCCATGCTTCACTTTCAAAAACACGAAAGTGACTTACATCTGGTTTAATTGAGCTCCATGCTTCTTCTGGAGTGATATTCTTTAAAACCTTAGTAGGAGTGCGATTTACTATGTAATTTGACAGTTAATTGCTTCTGCCCAAAAATTACGACTAAGTCCTTTAGATTGAAGCATACAATTAGCCATTTCTTTAAGGTGCGATTCTTCCTTTCAGCTACACCATTTTGTTGTGGAGTATATGGAACAATATGTTGCATTTGAATTCCATGCTCAGTGCAAAAGTTGATGAATTCGTTTTTAACATATTCTCCACCATTATCTGATCTTAGCTTAAGAATTTGATGTCCAGATTGTTTTTCAACAAAGGCCTTAAAGGCCAAGAATTTTTTAAATACTTCACTCTTGAGTTTTAAGAAGTATAACCAAGTGCGTCTGGAGAAATCATTAATGAAAGTTAAGAAATACTTGTACCTAGAGAAGGAAACAACTGGAAGTGGACCACATAAATCACTATGCACAAGTTGTAGGGGGGCCGAGACGTGCCAAGAGGCACATTTTTCAAAATAGTCCCAATGATGTTTTCCGAGTACACATCCGAAACAAACACCATCTCTGCAAGATACCATTGGAAGACCTGTAACCATATTTTCTTTACATAGGTTCTGAAGAGAGCGATAGTTTAAGTGACCAAATCGCTCATGCCAAAGTTTGCTCACTTCATCACTATGAGCAACAAATACTGAGGGAAGATTTGATGACCCAAAGTTGTGAAACTTATACAACCTTGTGGAATCATTAGCAATGACAGTAGCTAAAATCTATCTAGGATCCTTTAGGTCCTTGATTACAACATCATGAGGTGAAAATTCAACGATTTTACCTTCACCTGAATGAGTTATCTGATATACAGATAGAAGGTTGGAGGACAAGGTTGGAACACATAATACATCATTAAATTGACCATTGTCTATATGAACAGTTCCAGTCCCTACAACACTAAGAGATCTATCATCACCAACATGTATATTTTTGGTGTTACAATCTTTTAAAGAAGAAAACATGGCTTTATTTTTGGCCATGTGATAAGAAGCTCCAGAATCAATGAGCCACTCATGAGAATGACAGGAAGAAGATACATTTAGTGCATATCCAGATCGAGATGCTTGACAGCCACATGCAGAAAGCGCCATTCCTGAAGATGAATTTGAAGAGTGCTCCAAATGGATGTTATGCTTCTTCATTGCTGCTTCCAAGGCTTCCATCTTCTTAAAGCATTTAGATTCTTAGTGGCCATCTCGATTACAAAAGTTGCAATGTCTATCAGTCTTCTTGCCTTTGTTTTTATTTGCCTTATCATTCTGGTGAAATGATTTTTCATTTTGAGGCTGAAATTGCTTAGGACCCTTGTTTGGTTTAGGACCATTCTTTTTAGGATATGACTTCTTAGGATTCTTTGAGTTTGGTTGCTGTTGGGCGATTAACGCTTTCTTGGAAGAGTTTCCAAGATTAAGAAGACCAAGGTGTAAGAGTTTTTCTTGTTCTCTTATTAAAGAATCACAAAAAGCATCAAAGGAAGGGGGCTTGTAGTCATGTCCTTGAGAAATGAAGGCTTCTCTTGTAATGGAAGGTGGAAACAAACACAGAGTAGGTTGGTCCCAACTTGGAAAGAATGCAATAGATAAGGGCATTGTCTGCTTTCTTAACTTTAACACCTTCCAAAAGAAGTCTAATGGTCTTGAACTTGGACAAGAAATCTTCAATGCAAGAAAAATCATTGGGGTTTAATGTAAGCAACTCATTTTCAAGCTGATGGGCTCTAAGTTCATTTTTTATTCCAAAAACTTTAGTAAGCTGCTCCATTGCTTTATCAGGAGTATCAAGTTCAGTAATATGGAATCTAAGATCGGGAGAGATAGACATCCCTATCAACCCACGTGCTTGATCTTGCCTATTTTCCCATTTGGCTGCTTTCTCTTCATCTTTTGGCTTGGTTTCTTGGCCTGTGGCGATTCGGTAAAGACTTTTACTTCTAAGTAAATCCACAATGTAGGACCACCATTGGAAGCAGTTGGTGCTGTCAAGGATAACTTGGCATGAACTTTCAATTTTTACAGAAACTGAAGGTAGACATGCTAAAACTAAGTGTTCCAATGGAAAGAGCTCGAAAAATTAGGCTGGTTCAAAAAAAACGGTTCTGAAAACGGCTTCCAGATGAAGAAGTTATGACCTTTTTAAAAAAAGTTGATGCAGGCGCCGGCAAAGTGCGGGAATATGCAGAAATGAAAAAAAAAACGCTCATTTTTCAACAAAAGGGAGATTTGAACCCAAGACCTCTACTCTCTTAAATTAGCTTTGAACCAAGTGAGCTATACAAAAAGAGAGAGAGAGAGAGAGAGAGAGAGCCCTTTTTCTCCCTACAAAACAAAAACACAAAACCCAACACGAACATGCAAAAAAAACAAGCCTTACGGCTTAAAGTTAGCTTTACCTGGAAACTAAATATTTTCCTCAATGTTTCTGATTTTCCGAGATCACACTAAGGTGCAGGGAAAAGAGCATACGCATGAGAAAAAAAATCTTCCTTTCTGTTTCTGATTTGCCCAGATCGCACAGAGTCGCAGGGCAAAGAGCATACGCAGAAATGAAAGGTATAGATCCGGTTAAAAAAAAACTAAATAAACCGAAACCGAAATAAGCAGAGAGAAAAATAACAGTAAACTGCAAATAAAGACTGTATACCTCCAGATCTTAAAAATGACGCAGATAGGGCTACCGGAAACCTTTTCGCGTGAAACGAAAGGGGTTCCTCACTGGAACAAATGCTCCAAACACAACAAAGCAGTCCTCTCGGCCCGAAAGCAGTCAGAAAAAGTAGATCTAGGAAACGACAGCTGCATGCAGTTCTACCGGCTTCAGATGGATCAACAACGGACGCGGCCCTCAAATAGCTCTGATACCATGTAGGAATTTACAGGGTAAGTTCCTCAGACAAAACCAAAAGACACCGCTCACAAACAGATCACAGATCAATACACCAGTATTTTGACGTGGTTAAAACCCTCAGAGAGGGAAACAGTCCACGGCCCGCGCCAACGTGGCTACTACAGGCAATTTATTAATAAAAGAATGAAAATTTACATAAGCTTCTCTCATGCACGGTTAACCTACAAATGGCCCTCCATGCGCTTTAAATAGAATTCATGGACCAATCGGGTGTCAAGCCACAGATCAAGTGTCGGTAATACCGAGGAGAGAATGAAC
>APFE030692030.1:0-11253 GCA_000404065.3 Pinus taeda | reverse complement strand
ACGTAATAATGGGAGAGGATTCATTTATTAGGTGATGCAATTCTTATTACATCGTAGGAGAGAGGAATATGTTCTGTAACTAATGAATAACTAAACTCTTAACCACCACACTATTGTCTACATTAAATGCCCCATTATTAGATCACTTTATTTGTTATACATGTAAGTCCTAATACATCTGAGTTTTAAATATGATTTGTTATCTCCTACAACTATGTAGAAATACCTTGATTTGTCATCTGAATGGTGTCTTAGATGAATTATCACCCATGCTGTCGCTCTCATCTATGCGTTCCACAGGACCTTCCTTGACTTGATCTAGCCCTGAAAGATGAATGCAATATATTTGGACCATGATCGCACTAAAAGTGTTCTTCAGGTCACTTTCCATCATCTGCAACTGTGATTGATATTCAGCTTCATACAAGGGCTCACTTGTTCATGCACTTCCTGCTAAGTTCTAAACTTTTAGTTTTCCTAAGGTAGGAAAAAATTACCAATGACTACTTTGATGAGTGAAAAACGAATTGTATATTTTCAGGTGGTAACAATGACCAATTTAATTTAAATGTAAAGATGGAATTTGTAGGATGTTTCTGTATAAAAGTGCAATCAAAATTGAGAGCCACGATAGGAAGGTAGGTAAGAAGGATCTTCAAAGAAAATTTATATCGGGGAGAAAATGAAGAAAGCCAAATTGAAGCAAGACCAGAGGAGGTTAAATCTGATGAAGTCGAGGAAGACAGGGGTGGAGGTGATTAGATTTCAAAGTGAAGGTGATATACCAATTTACGTTAGTAAGTTTATAAAGAATGATTGTTTGTATATCTATGTCATGGTAAGTTAGATTTGACAAAATGCCCCTTTGACCTCACAAACATCTATATGTATATGACAACTGAAATTGAAATGTCAGATTTTTAGGAAAAAATGGATTGGTATTATGTCCTACACCTTTTTTCAGATTGATAAGTTGTATTTTGTCTAGTGATGTACTCTTCGCTGGATTGAATGAGAATGATAATATCAATGACACTGGTTATTTTTATCTTGTCTACTGATGTACTGTATGCAATAGACTGAGTTAGAATTATAAAATGAATGAACAGAAATGTAAAAACTGTGCATAATTTTGCAATATTAATCTTAGAATTATGAAAATTTTGTATTGTTTGTATAATATGTCGAATACATATATAGATTTATTTTAATAAATCACATTTCTTAATCCGAGGAAAAAACCATATAACTAGCTCACTGAGAAACGTATGTTGTAAATAAAAAGTGCTCAACGAACATGAAAGATCTTTTACAAGCATCAGAAAAAGAGGTTTCCAGCCAAAAGAAAGTTGCTTAATCTATCCTACGTAGGTACAGTCTTCCATTTGCATAACCTTTCAGACTTTTATCAAAATACAACAAAAAAACTCTGAGATTTATCATTTTTTTTTCTTTATAAATTCTGAAAAATGGCTGAGCTGTTCTCAATTTTTGTGTCTTGGCCTTTCTAGGATTCCTCTTTGAATCTCCATCAAAATGTAGCCTGTATAGGATTCCTCTTTGAATCTCCATCATAATGCCCTTCTTTCTAGACTCTAGGAATTTTCTTGAGTTTGTTGTAATTTGTTTAGCTCTTAAATCTTAATTTTTGTCATCTGTTTGCATTATGAAGATTAGCTGATACTTAGTATCGCTTCAATTTTTTATGAACTTGTAGCAGAGAAAGATCCTGTGAATTTAGTTGAACCTTTATATTTGTGGGTGATCTTGAAATGTCAGCTTTTTGGTGGTCTTTTGTGTTAAAATGTTTCTTGCCACAAATAGCATAATGCGAATAGTTGTTCATGAGACTAATGTAGCACCATGTTGTTCTGAATCAGGTTTATCATCCAAACATTAACTCCAATGGTAGCATCTGTTTGGATATCCTCAAGGAACAGTGGAGTCCCGCACTGACAATCTCTAAAGTCCTTTTGTCAATTTGCTCTCTTCTGACTGACCCAAATCCTGATGATCCTCTTGTTCCTGAAATTTCTCATATATAGAAGAGCCAAAGGTTTCGTTATGAGGAGACAGCAAGAGCATGGACTCAAAAGTATGCCATGAATTGATTCCACTCTTGTCATATGAAAGCCAGGGAAGAATTTGCAGTTCACGAAAACTTGGTTTTGCCTGTATCAAGTTTGAATCTTCCTCAAGTCAGGAAGACAGGAAAATTATTGTTGATGCTATAAGATTGAAACTTATGGTGATCAATCAATCTCATATGATATAAATGAATATGGTGTCTATCTGTACATTTATAAGTGGAATTTGGTGATTGATTCATAATTAACAATGGATTTTGGCTTGATTCAAGCAGTGAGGATTTCATTCATTTGTTAGTTTGTTGTAAGAATATTAGTATGGTTTCTATTGCTTTAAATAATGCTATGCAATTTCTTGAGCAAAGTCTTTTCTTAAGTGTGTTTTCCAGGTGCCATTAGATAAGCTTTATTGATGCAGCCTTCTTGTCGTTTTCCTCTATTTTGCACAAAGTAGTTTCATGGTTTAAGATTAACATCTGGCTATATGGTTGTATGTTTATAGCTCATACCTCTAATTTAACCGATCTGGTTTTGGAATTTCAGTGCCCTCTGGGATTAGGAATGTTGTAAGATATACGTGGATATAGTGCTATAGATGATCCTCCTCTTGTCAATTAATGACCTGAACCACTAACTTGACACTACTTCATTGTGCACTATGACATTTTTATCTAACTTCTTCAGAAAATGAGGAACTGATGAATCATAATGCAAAAACTTAATAGCATACATGGTAGACTACACATTATTTACATATATGTGATGCTTACAGTTTAAGGGAAAATAATGTTAAGCATGAATTTGGGCAGGAAAAGGGCGAATCCTAGTGGTCATGAAAATAAGAATTTTTTGGAGTGAAATTTGCCATAAAATATTTGAAAATAGATGTCTTTTTCTTTTTCGCTATTTTTCTTCTGGGATTGAAGATAACAAGTTGTGCAAAACTATGCTGTCTCAGTAATCCCTTCTGCAAATGGTTATTTTATCTCAATAATCCTTTTTGCCAGTGTATGTTGTCTCAGTAGTCCCCTCTGCAGATGGTGATGTTGTCTCAATAGTCTCTTCTGCAAATGCAATACAGAAAGCTTCCGAGTACTGGAGGCAGCATCTCATAATGCGTATTTCAATAGCAACAATCTTACCTTCTGCAAATGCAAAACAGAAAGCTTCCGAGAACTGGAGGCAGCATCTCATAATGCGTATTTCAATAGCAACAACCTTACCTTCTGCAATTGCAAGACAGAAAGCTTCCGAGTACTGGAGGTAGCATCTCATAATGCGTATTTCAATAGCAACAACCTTGAATTGGAGAAGAAAAATGTCACTCAGGAGAAATCTGCTACGGCATAAGGAACCTAAAGACATCCACTACGAGAAAGAGCTTCCCCAGGAAACAATTTATTCAGAGGCAGAACATGCATGTAGCTCCACGACTATGAACTAAGCTTGAAAATTTTGTGAGGTCTAGAGGAGGGACCAACATGCATTAGAGCCAGAACATGCATATAGCTCCACGACCGTGAACCTTGAAAATATTTAAAGGGGCTGAGGAGGGACCAACATGCATTAGCCCTTGAAAAAATTGCAAGAGCTAGAGAGGTTGGTCCTTGTTGAGGTCATCCATTAACTTCCTTGCCATAACCTGCTCTGGCCATAAAATAGGTCATCCATTAACTTCCTTGCCATAACCTGCTCTGGCCATAAAATAGGTCATCCATTAACTTCCTTGCCATAACCTGCTCCGGCCATAAAATAGTTGAAAAGTCTGATATCAAACATTGAATCGGGTTTTAGACAAAAAGAAATTACTGATACCAATCACTACAAACTTAATCTTTTTGAGAGATTGGAGCCAGACTTCATGAGTAATGAACCTAAACATAAAATTGACTGAATTGGCACACTATCTATACAGAAATCTTGCTCCTTGTTAAATAGTCTATTCCTGCTATCATTATGCCAAAATAGAATTTTCTGAGGTAAACCTAATCCCCGTTATCCATGGATAATAAGTAAGTTTCACTAGGAATAGGCATCAGACCTCATAACTGTAACGATATCATTCTGACAGATTGTGTTCTTAAAATGACCTTGCTCTCAAATTGCTTTAACTTGGTTGTATCTTACAGTAGTACCCGCTTATGCACAGGCAGCAGCAAAAGTCAAATTTTGCAGTAACCTGCAATAGTGAATTTTCAGATGAGTTTTTTATGAGAGAATTAGTAAATCCTGCAGGCATAATGGATCCACTGCCTGGTTCAGTAAATTTCTCCTTACCCCATCAGCTACAACAAAAAGACTGACAACAAGAGAATTTCATAGACTGGTCTTTATAAGCAATGCATATCCATCAATTATTGCCAGTGATAAGCTCCACAAGAAGGGCCATTAGCTTGTAGGTTATATGGTTAGTTTTTGTGTTGTTTACAGATATCTGGGGGGGCACACATTTGGGAGAGTGTTTGTTGTTGCAGCAACATTAAGAACTTAAACCTTAAACCATGTATAGAAAAAAGTATGATTGGGTATTTCCAATTGGAAGTATGGTGCATCTAAATCAATGATATGGATGTTTTTGTTGTTCCTGAAGGGCTGCCCTTAATATTGCATATCAACATATGTCCAAGATCCCAAAAAAAAACATGCTAATATAGAAATGGACTCTAGACAATCTAGGTAACCTTTAGGTTAGCTCTAATATGTCTTCCATATCAAAACTTCCAGTGGACATTATTACCCCGAAAAGGTAATTGGCTTGATGCAGAAAGCTTTATTCTCATGGAAGAATCAAGCTGCATACACTTCTGGTGTTAAGTGTGAATGGACTTCTTCAACAAGGCACACCAAATATTACCTCTTTGCCAACATCCAAAATGTAAAAAAAATGATGGTGAAACCATGAACCAACTCAAGGATTCGATAGCTGTAGCAGTTTCATATTTTGCACAGTGGTTCTGGGCACATTCTATTAAACCATTTCCAATGAGAATAGTAGTACCCGCTTATGCACATGCAGCAGCAAAAGTCAATGTTGCAGTAACCTGCAATACTGAATTTCAGATGGGCTTTTTAGGAGAGAATTAGTAAATCCTGCAGGCATAATGGATCCACTGCCTGGTTCAGTAAATTTCTCCTTACCCCATCAGCTACAACAAAAAGACTGACAACAAGAGAATTTCGTAAATTTCGTAGACTGGGCTTTACAAGCAATGCATATCCATCAATTATTGCCAGTGATAAGCTCCACAAGAAGGGCCATTGGCTGGTAGGTTATATGGTTAATTTTTGTGTTGTTTACAGACATCTCGGGGGGCACACATTTGGGAGAGTGTTTGTTGTTGCAGCAACATTGAGAACTTAAACCTTAAACTATGTATAGACAAAAATATGATTGAGTATTTCTAATGCCGAACTCTTCTCCTCTCCACTCTGATTTATTGAAAAGTGGAATGCCCAGCTCTTCTCCTCTTCACTCCAATCTTATGAAAGCTTAGTTATTGCAGACTCCAATAGCCATATTAGATTAGTGAAAAGTGGAATGCCTAATTCTGCTCCTTTCCACTCTGCTCTTATGAAAGGTTAGCTGATGCAGATGCCTAATGGCTTTCACCAACCACGTCTTAACCTACTGTGCTAGCTCATTCACTTATTTATAATGTACTAAACTGCTCTTCATCATTAATGACATCCGCCATTCCAATAGTGGGAATGCTCAGATCAGTTATATGTTGTTTATACACATAATCTGAAAGTTGTTATGGGATTGGCATGAAATACAAACTAGCCCAATAGTGCTAATTGACAGCCTAACTGCACCATGGGAAGAAGAAATAATCTGTTAGGATAATCAATAATTGGGCCTTGTACTGAGAAGGGTTAGCCTACTGTTCTAGCATGACAATATCTAACATTAATTTCATAGAATCATAAGCTTCAAACTTCATAAAAGCATGTAAAACTTTTTTTCATACCCATAGTAATATTTTCTATATTTTTTTAAAAGAAAACCATGGTTGATAAAAACTAACAACCTAGAGATATATGCAACAGCAGTCACATATATCATAAACTCATCCAAGATGTATGCATATATCAATGAAGCCCTAGATGCCCATGATGCCTTTGAAGATGCCCTAATCCTAATAAATAAAGGAAACAAGTGCAGAAACACTCATCTTTGGATATTGCCAAAAAGATTAAAAATATGGAAGCCCTAAACATTGTCGAAAACATAATGATAAAATCCTAAAGTCTGCCACAGATAAAATAATGATTACAATTCATAAAATATAATTTTACTGATAGAATACTGATATTAGTTAAGGATGAAAATGACATCATCTTGTAGAGGACACTTTCCCCTTTCGAATGAGCTATTACTCGCTTTCTAACTCCTCTTAGATTGAGAGAAATTGAATTTATAAATTAGAAAAATTAGTATTGGTAAAATGAATTATGTAGGCTCATGTTCCTTGGCCAAGTGATGTGTCATTTCATTAAAGGTAAAAACTAGTATAAATATAAGATGGAACTGGTCATTCCTCCCATCAACCTCAGTGAAGAACATTGCAAGAAGACAGATAAGAGGGATACAAGCATGACATAAGCCGAGGAGATAAAAGCAAATACTTTTTTGGGAAAATACTATTATGCTCCTTTCAAACTAGGACTTGTTAGAAGCTTGGATATAGAATTGCAATAATATATGTGAGGCTCAAAACCTTGAGAGAAATCAGTTTTATAGGCCCGAATCTCAAGATCAAAATCCATGAGAAGCCTGGATTGGCAAGAGAAATAGAAGCTCTGATAAGCCACTGTGATACCCTCGGATAGTCCTAATCAAGCTTGGATTGTGGAATTGTAGAAATGTGACATATCTCACACAGTGGAAAGTATATAAGCTCAGATGTTAACCTCAATTCATGTGATCAGTTTCCTATTGAAGAGCTCAGATTTGTTGTGAAGACTAGAGACTCGTTGAAACTCAGACTAATCAGTTTCCTTTACATAAGCTGTTCCAAAAATTTGAATATCTAATTGAGTTCTATATCAAAATATGTCATCATCAGTTGACATGTTAGAGATCACCATCCAAATAAGATCAGAAGTCTAAAATGTAACAAGACCTTGAGGAAACTAGATGCCCCTCAGTAAATTCATCTAAAACAAGAAAACTTTGAGCCAAATGCAAAGCTTCCTTAGTGAATTGGCAAAACTGTTCAGTTCTTTAAATATAAGTAAAACTAATCATCTGATAATGACCAGAGGTATGTATTCCCAACTCTGAAAGGCTCAAACTGTGGACCTGGATGTGATTGTTCATCCTTTTGATAGCCATATCAGAGTCCCCAAAAACCTGTAGTTGCAGTATATTTTTCTTTGTAGCTCATTGTAATAGGAAAAATAATGTTCTAGTTTCAGCTTGATTTTTAATACCAATAACCATATATGCCTTACTAGTGAATTTCTGATCCTTAGCAGTAAATAACACAATACCCAGACTACAGAAGTGTTCTGGACCCTGGTAGGCCCCATCAAATAAGCTCCACGCATAATCCTTGTTCAAAATCATATGACTGGGTTTTGGTTGTATACTAGGCTTATAAGAAGAAAACAATGAAATCGCTTGTAATGAAACCTTGAAAGTGGGCACTTAGACATCCGCAAAAAACCTAGCATTCCTCACTGACCAGATTCCCCAAGTAATCAAGTATGGAAGTGGTATAATTTCCTTCAGCTCTCTTCTATTAAAGTGCTTTTGAAAGCAATCTTCTAGGATCAATTTATCCCACAAATGCTGAAGTGAGGTCTGATGTTCAACTTCTTTCCACACCTGTATTGATTAAGTGCATAGTAAAAATAAATGTAAGGAAGTTCCTTCATTACTTCTACCAAGGATGCGAAAGCTCGAAGTACCTTTCATGATAATATCTTTCAAGGAAAATCAAAGCCGATTTGTGGCCACTTCAATCATGGACATTTGTGCCACGTTCCTGCATGCTTCCCATTGTTTACAAGGCAGATTTGCATAAGATAGGGCACTGCAGTATAAGTATGTCGCTGTGGGTTATGTTCAGAAGTTCGAGTGTTCTTTTGAGGAGATATATCAGGATATGGGGCACTCCTTTGAAGCCCAAACACAGTATCTACAACAAGAAATTGGGCGTGCTTGTGATGAGAGTTATAACCAATAGCAGGGATAACTTAACAGCAGAGGAAAGGTGCTGATTTTGCCCTCATTTGATGCTACTTTTGGGCCTGTCCACATTCATTTATGACAGCAGAGGAAGGCACAGTAGTTAAGATGGTTATTTCAATTATTTTTGGATCTACAGTCCTGCTGGTATAAATAGTTACAACCATTAACCTTAAACAAAAGCAAAAGCAATTAAAGAATAATAAATTTGATTTTTAAAATTACTTTTATTTGGATTTTTTATTTTTATAATTTGCACAGTAGCAAATCATAATCATTAAACTCTTTTATAGGAACTAATCATAATCTTATTTATAAAGAAAAATAAAAAATATATATTGACTAAGTAATATTATTTCCATGCATAGTATTTGTATTGAGGGAATTAGAATATAAAACTCTTCTGATAAGATAGTTCGATTTACTGTATGAGAAAGGCATGGGTAATTTGTTTTTGTGTATTTACATGGGTCTGGAATGTGCATGGCAATAATCTTGGATATTTGATGAGGAGCTCTACTGATCTGTGGGTGTTGTAGTTCTACACATTGTAAGGGGTGTTCTTTTGTGGCCTCGTGAGATTCTTGAATGTTAGTTTAATGGTCATATCATGTTTTTTATTTTATTCTAGAAAATTGTTGGGCATTGGGGTCTGCCTGATAAATATAATTTCTCCGTTCGCTACCCTGTAAGTGAGAATGAGAATGCTTATACCTTCCCACTGCCACACAAATAGCGGCTTGGCCACATGTACATATTTACGCCTTAAGGCGTTCCCTCTGGAAATAACTCCCCTGGAAACAACTCCCCTCTCACATTACGTGTACATTTGTGGGCCTTTGATTTCTAATGTTAGACGATTAAAATAGTTTCAACCATGCGATTAGTTACAGGTTATAAGACTGGCAGCGGGTAGCGCTTGCAAAAAATACCAAAGGTTTGACAGACCACTAAAATGATGAAATGCTCTTACAATCAATTATCCCTCTACTATAGTTTGAAGTGTAGGCCATTGAATTTGTGGAATTGTTCCCAATGAGAGCTAGACACATTTTACATTTCTTTTTGTAACTTGTGAAAAACATGTGTTGTTGAGGCCATTGTTATTGGGTCTTCACCAGTGTCAGGTATTATGGCTCTCGCTATGGTGATTGACACTGAAAGCAAGTGGAGAGTTGATAAGGTCCTTTCCTTCTGCTCTAATATATGTTTAGTATAGGATCATACCCAAACATACCCAAGTTAATGATTTTCCTTGCCTTGGTTGGAGTGATGCAAAAATGAAATAGAATGTAAAGTTGGTTGCATTGTCCTTATTAGCTTGCTTATTTATCATTTATGAGGGAACTAAGCAAAAGAAAGGTGTATATTAGAGAGAGAAAAAAACACTAGTCTAAGAAGGGGTAAGAAGCTGTCTTTTTGGTCATTGAGGGATATAAATGCTAGACGCAGAAACATAGAAACCCTTACAGTTATCCTTTAGCTAAATGGGTCTGAGTCTAGAAATCATTAGCACCGACAAAAGTTAAATTTTCCATTTGTCCTTGAAGAGAAAGTTCTTACTGCAGAAAATAGTAAAGAAGAGGTTTCCAAGGGCCTTGTATGTGTGTGCACTGCTAGAAGGCAAATAAAACTCTCCCCCATTTGTTGATCACTTGCTACTTTGTTATCTCCAAAATATTGTCTATTGGGGATGGGGAGACGAGAAATCTCTGGACCCCATTGGTTATGGGCCACATTCCATGTTAGAGAATTACCAGAAATGACTTCCTTAGCAGATTGGTTCAAAAGCGGAAATATGGTGAAGGGAGCATATTTCAAAGAATGAATCAGTGTTTTCATTAGCATGTATGAGGAACATAGATGGAATATAGTTGACACTTGGAAGGATCTTCCTTATTAGATTAAATTGTTTTATTAATAATTTAAAGGGGCTACCATTGGAATGATAAGTACATTGATTGCAACAGATCTGCTTCACTGACATAAAAAGGAATATATCAAAATGGAGTTGAGCTGAACATCAAAAGTTCGGAAATATAACAGATTTCTAGCAAGAAATTCACTGCAATGGATTTCATTATATTCAATTTATTACAAAATGCTAGAATTGTTTCCTCAAGACCGTGGAAATTGCCACATTATTGAATAATACTTCCCTGGTGCTTCCAGACCATCATTTCATGTAATGATGCTTATACAAAAGGTAAATTAATCTATCACAACTTTTTCACTTACTATACAACTAGAAGTTGGAAAACCATGGACTAGATAAAATGCAAGACTTCAACCATGACCATCACTTCCATGATGTGTTTTACAACAAAACATATTTGTATAGCAGACCAATTTCCAACCAACCAACCATAATAGTTACCACCCCTCCCAACAAGCTTGAACTATAAAAATTGAGGTTCAATGCATGGACAATCCTGGTTGGAAGCAGAATTGTAGAACAACCTGAAAAAAAAGAGTATCGACATTAACATTTTCAAAATTAATCAAGATAGTTAACACTTTATCAAGAGCATAAAAGATAGTTAACACTTTATCACAAGCATAAAAGGACAAAACATCATTCAGTGAACATCAACAAATCATGAAGAGGGCATGTTTAAAATAACATAACAATCTACTACGCTATCATATACTATTCCATGGAGGCAAAATCAGCTTGATGAAGTCATGAAAATCTAATAAGATCTTTGACTAGAGGCAAGGAATCAAAAATCCAACAACAAAAAATGCAATGATAAGGTCCGAACCTCATTGGACTTTGATCATCTAACCAAAACTTTATAAACATGTAAAATATAAAGATCTATAAATCTAATAAACATCGAACCATGAACGTAGGTATGAGAACATAGTAACTACATGTTTAAGTATAAAAATCAAACATGTTGCATGAACATAAATAAGTAAAGAGATTCTATTTGACAACGAGCAAATTTTTCAGTGACCATGAAC
>APFE030692028.1:0-28800 GCA_000404065.3 Pinus taeda | reverse complement strand
CCTGTGAGCTCGTTCGGGCGGGTTGTTCGGGTGAACTCGTTCACACGGGTCGGGCGAGGGCGCACCCGGGCGAACGAGCCCATATCAAAAAGTGCTAAGTTGTGACCCGTGGTTGGATTTGTGCACGTTTGTGCAGCTCATTTGCCCGGCACTCCCTTGTCCCTTCGTTTGGGTGAGTCGTTTGAGGGCGTGCGTGCGAACGCGTTCGGGCGAGTCGTTCGAGTGAACTCGTTCAGGCGGGTCGGGCGAGGGCGCACCCAGGCGAACAAGCCTGTGTCAAAAAATGCTAAGTTGTGATCCGAGGTTGGCTTTGTGCACGTTCATGCAGCTCGTTTGCCCGACTTTCCCTTGTCCCTTCGTTCGGGCGGGTCGTTCAGGTGAACTCGTTCAGGCGGGACGGCCGAGGGCGCACCCGAGCGAACAAGCCGGTGTCAAAAAATGCTAAGTTGTGACTCGAGGTTGGCTTTGTGCACGTTCGTGCAGCTCGTTTTCCTGGCTTTCCCTTGTCCCTTCGTTTGGGTGAGTCGTTTGAGGGCGTGCGTGCGAACTCGTTCGGGCGGGTCGTTCGGGCAGGTCATTCGGGTGAACTCGTTCAGGCGGGTCCAGCGAGGGCGCACCCGGGCGAACGAGGCCGTGTCAAAAAATGCTAAGTTGTGACCCGAGGTTGGATTTGTGCACGTTCATGCAACTCGTTTGCCCGACATGCCCTTGTCCCTTCGTTTGGGTGAGTCGTTTGAGGGCGTGTGTGCGAACTCGTTCGGGTGGGTCGTTCGGGTGAACTTGTTCAGGCGGGTCGGGCGAGGGCGCACTCAGGCAAACCAGCCCGTATCAAAAAATGCTAAGTTGTGACCCGATGTTGGCTTTGTGCACGTTCGTACAACTCGTTTGCCCGGCTCTCCCTTGTCCCTTCGTTTGGGTGAGTCGTTTGAGGGCGTGTGTGCTAACTCGTTCGGGCGGGTCATTTGAGTGAACTCGTTCAGGCAGGTCGGGCGAGGGCGCACTCAGGCAAACCAGCCCGTATCAAAAAATGCTAAGTTGTGACCCGATGTTGGCTTTGTGCACGTTCGTACAACTCGTTTGCCCGGCTCTCCCTTGTCCCTTCGTTTGGGTGAGTCGTTTGAGGGCGTGCGTGCGAACTCGTTCGGTCGAGTCGGGCGAGGGCGTCCGTGTGAACTCTTTCAGGCAGGTCGTTTGGGCGGGTCGGGCGAGGGCGCAGCCGGGCGAATGAGCCCGTATGAAAAAATGCTAAGTTGTGACCCGAGGTTGGCTTTGTGCACGTTCGTGCAGCTCGTTTGCCCGGCTCTCCATCCTACCCATGCAGTCTAGGACTTATGGGAAGTACCTCTCATCTGATCAATGAGCAGGGAAATGGGGTTACGAACCATAGTAGTACTATTGATGAATGCATCATTGTATCTATTGTACTCCCTATGCTAGGATGACCTCCATTGATCTGAGATCAGTATGAGTGGTTTGAGACACTCTCTTGTGATATTGATATAAGATTAATAAAATTGACTTCGGGTCAATAAGAGTGATATGACACGCTCTCTTCATATGGAACTGACTTCGGGTTAGTAGAGAATGGTATGAGACATTCTCGATCAATTATTCTTCATGGTTCAGCAGAGCAATGCAAGGCACTGATGGCAAAGATAGTATGGTCGGACAAATGGATCAGCGAATGGAGTTCTCCCCAGTTGAGAGGGAGTGTTAAAATTGGCAACTAGGGCCAAACTCCATGTGGGTCATCTTATTAGTGGAAGCTGATATTTTTCTTGGATCTCTCTCATCAAGAGGTGTAGGATTAATCTAAAGATCATCCGATTCCAATAAGTATTCATGGAGATACGAATTTATTTGTGTTATGAGACAATTCGTCAAGGTCGGCCAGCAACCAAATAAACCCCACTTGTGCTCAATGTCTTAGTATAAATAGAGGTGGCCTTCAAGTCATTTCAACACACGGGATTTCTTCCTCTCTACTTGCCTTTGGGTTTTAGTAGGAGGAGAGATCCTAAGGGATAACGCTACCCTAATCTAGAGGGCAGAAGCCGGAACTGCGAGGAACTCCCGAAACTACTGGAACTCCCGAAACAGCGAGGAAAGCTAACGCAGAGGATAGAAGCCAGAACTGCCGGGAACTACCAAAACAGCCAGTTACGCTGACGTAGAGGACAAAAGCCGGAACTGCCAGGAACTGTCGGAATAGCCAAGAAAGCTGACGCAGAGGGCAGAAGCTGGAACTATTGGGAACTGCCATAACAGCCAAGAAAGTTGACACAGAGGGCAAAAGTCGAAACTGTCGAGAACAGCTGAAACTATAGGGAACTGCCGGAACAACCAAGAAAGCTGACGCAGAGGGCAGAGGCCAAAACTGTCAGGAAAGCTGACGCAGAGGGCAGAATCCGGAACTGTCGGGAATAGCTGGCACTGTCGGGAACTGCCGGAACTGCAGAAAAGTCTGACGCAGTCCCTAGAGGCTGACGTTGGGGTTTTTCGTGGGGCAGATTGGAGCTAAGGAATTGCCGGAGTGTTTATCTAGGGTTTCAGCCAGAGCATCTGTCTCTGAAGGAAAATAGCATGCAAGGGACAACTAACTTAACATTGGGACAATTGTATGGTACTTAGCAGCAAATACACCAAGCATGCAATGTTACAGCAAGCATATCAGGGACAACAAACTAATATTGGGACAGCAACATGATACTTAGTACAGCAAGCATGTATTGGTACAGCTAGCATGCAAGGGACAGCTAGCATGCAACAAGCATGCTAGGGACAACAAGCAAGCAAGGTGCAGCCAGCACAAAGGCCAGTGTGGCAACATGATGCAACAATGGCACATAATGCAAACAGTGATGGGTACATTTATGATTAATGAAGCATGATGAGATGCAGCATAGTGATGATGGGTGCAGCATGGTGCAGCACGGTGAGGTGCGGCATGATGACGAAATGCAACACAACAGTAGGTGAAGGAGTCACCTTGGAGAATCAGTTGATCTCATGTATCATCTTCTTAGAGATGATCTATGCTCTTATCTAGATAAGTCAAAGTGTTGACTTCAGTTGTAAACGTACTATCTCTCTCTCTGCTGAACTATTAAAGAACATATAAGAAGAATTGATCAAGGGTTCCCCACATTGGGGTTTGTCCTTGGCTAACGCCACATCTTGTGTCCTCTTGTCTTGGCTTGTCTTCTACAATTTATATTTATGTTCTATTTGCAGTTTACTTTAATGATGATGTGATTGCTAATCTGGAAAAGGTATTGAACTAACTGTGAAAATTGAAATAAATTGCTCTAGCATAGAACATACATAAAGATTTGAAGTTGTGCATAGGCACCAACAACAACAAATTCCAACTGCTGAAACTAAGCTGAGACACCCAATTTTTGTGAATTTTGTTGATTTTGGGAGTTGCTGCCCAAAAAGCCTTTTGAAATTTGTATTATGTGGTTTCCCAAGCCTTTCAAAAGTAGGTGACTTTATATAATAGAAACATGTATGCCACCAAACAAAACACACAAAATTTTCCACACAGGAGGCCCCAGTCCCAAAATGGCGGTGGTTCCCTTTCATAGAAAATACTTAGCAGGATTAGGCCTAAAGCCAGCAAAAATTCACATATGATTTGCAATGGCCACACTTGGAGAATAAGTTAATATAACTCTAGATGTAGAGAATCCTATATTAATGAATAAATGCAAAATAACTGCAGACAGCAGGAGAGAGAATGAAATAATATGAAGAATTTGGAGGTTTATCTACACTAGCGAATTGTTTGGTTACACCATAAGTCAGGGTGTCCAAGATGTGCTTAGGTGGGCTGCCTGTGGCCGGCCATCCTTCTTTGAATCTCTAATGTCTAGTCAGCCATACATTTTTTTCCCGTTAATGCTGGCCAATCCCTAATTCTTCTCATATGTGAAGCAGCTTCCCTTAAGAGGGAGCTGCCGCCTTACCTTGTTTCCCCTCAATTAAACAGTCATTAATCACCTCTAATATCACACTCACTTCATATTCATTAAGTATGCATTCTTCTTTCTTTTCCTGCATCAGAACTAGTGTCATAACAGTTCGGAGCAAAAGCAGGGGATGACTTACGAAATTATTTATTGATGATTGAGTTTCTCTGTAAGGAACTTCTCAAAAGACCTAGTATAAAAAAGAATAAAACTTGAGAATAGTCTTTGGGCCCATAAAGCCACAAAAATGACAATATCCTATAGCCCATAAGGCTCAAAGACCATCTTTATAATGTTGAATGACAACCCTTGACAGGGAAGAATGGACTAATTTTCTTGAGACTTGATTTGAGATGTTCAATTCTGAAATTTTGCAGCAGAGATTAATCAAAAAGAGAAGCAAATATGAAAGGAAGACTATAAATGTTGGATTTTGGTGTCACTACTGTTTATATATTTGAGAGGTTCTGCACTTTGTTTGGTTACACCATAAGTCAGGGTGTCCAAGATGTGCTTAGGTGGGCTGCCTGTGGCCAAGCCATCCTTCTTTGAATCTCTAATGTCTAGTCAGCCATACATTTTTTTCCCGTTAATGCTGGCCAATGCCTAATTCTTCTCATATGTGAAGCAGCTTCCCTTAAGAGGGAGCTGCCGCCTTACCTTGTTTCCCCTCAATTAAACAGTCATTAATCACCTCTAATATCACACTCACTTCATATTCATTAAGTATGCATTCTTCTTTCTTTTCCTGCATCAGAACTAGTGTCATAACAGTTCGGAGCAAAAGTAGGGGATGACTTACGAAATTATTTATTGATGATTGAGTTTCTCTGTAAGGAACTTCTCAAAAGACCTAGTATAAAAAAGAATAAAACTTGAGAATAGTCTTTGGGCCCATAAAGCCACAAAAATGACAATATCCTATAGCCTATAAGGCTCAAAGACCATCTTTATAATGTTGAAAGACAACCCTTGACAGGGAAGAATGGACTAATTTTCTTGAGACTTGATTTGAGATGTTCAATTCTGAAATTTTGCAGCAGAGATTAATCAAAAAGAGAAGCAAATATGAAAGGAAGACTATAAATGTTGGATTTTGGTGTCACTACTGTTTATATATTTGAGAGGTTCTGCACTTTGATGTGCCTTAACGCTTAAAAAGATTAGATTGAAATCTTTGGCAACAATTGGACTCTAAAATATTTCAAATCTTCGAACTTATAAATTTCACTACTGTGCTATTTATTTTAAATTTGACAATAGCCAAGGAGATGAAATAAGTTCTTGGAGGAAGAATGTTGTTTCTATGCTTATTTTCTGTTAAGTTTTCTCTTCTTCACCTTGCCTGCAGGTTAGGCTCTTATCAAATTGATGTCATTTTGTGGTATGAGAGCAACCGAGCTTTGATACCACAGGTTTTTTTTTCAAATTCCCTAAATTCCAAGTGCAATGATTCCTCTGTTCATTAGTGTGAATTCTTGTTGCACAAACCACATTTTACAACTTAATTCCAATTTGTCAGTCTTTGGTGGAATCAACAGCCAAATTGGCTCTTGCCCTCTTCACTTATACACCGCATTGGCTTGAGTTCTGTGTAAACCACCTACAACCAACATTTTAGTGTCTCCAAGCCTGTGTGTTTTACCCATCATTACAAGTATTCACATATAAACAAATATATAAATTGTTTTGAAATGCTTATGCTGATTGCTGGGTTGCTGTTGAAATTTCAACTACCAAAAATAAAAGAGCTTGGTCGTGGAAGAAATCAATTAAATGATGAAATCCTTAGCTTTTATTAACAGATTGCTAGATCATTATATATTGAGGTGAACAAAAGTATGTCTGGCATATGATGCGTAATTTGGAAAGGAAAGAACAGCAGCTACAATATCCGTGTCGTTGCCTCCATTCCCTATAGCAGAAGAAGCATTTAAACTGCAGTTTGACTAAACAGCAAAATGTCACTTAGGATCAGTGCATCGAACCTTTATTCTGGGCAGTTTTGACTCCAGAGTTTAATGACATCTGAGAATTAGGATGAGTGGTAGCAACTAGAGGAGGTCGGTACTACCTTTGAAATACAGTTCTGAATCTGAGATTATTTCAAGTGTTACCTCTGTAGATAAACTGCAAAGTCCTTTTCCAAAGCTATGTCAGTTGAAACTAGAGATTTTCTTGTGTCAAGCATTGTCCGACACATGTTCTTTTGGATTTGAAGACTATAGAAGATGCTAAAGAAGGGACAGAAGTGGAAGGGCGCATTCTGTCAGCTTGCAAACAAGTGCAAAGAACATTGCCCTTACCATTATCATTAGGTCTATTCCAAAGGATTGGCCTTATCTAAAATCATCCTCAGATTTTGTTGGTATATTTGTCACAGAAAAGATTTTTTTAAATCAGCTGGAAATTACTAGTTGCTTCTCATTTTTCACGTATTATTCTTGGACACAATTACAGTAAATATTATGCTAGCTAATAGCATTTTGGCATGGGCATAACTACTATGGCGATGCTTGGTATTGCAGCAAGAGTTTTGACAATGGATGTCTTGATGCCAAAGCTGATAATGTTAGGGGCATAATGAGATTCGAAGGATTGTCATTTGCCTAACACTTAGAGGGGATTCTTCTTTGGCAAACTTTGGTGGAACAGAGAACATGGATCTTGACTGCTTCATATAAATTCCAAATTCAATAAGATAAGTAGCACTGTGAGAGTGTTCTTCAGGCCTGTTCTGGAGTGTCCAAAACAACCATATAAGGGGGTGGACATCGCAAGCAAGAGGCAATTCAGGAATGCCAACAGCTGGGACCATGTGGATGTATCAAAGTCCCAATACTTCCCACGGGCAGCTTGGTGAAGCACTGTACAACCATACACATAAGTATTGGTTTTTGAATGTAAATTTATTTCCGAGTAACAATTACATTTTGAAATTGAAAACTCCGGAGAATAAGGTAAATATTATATAGTAAAGACTAACATATCTATTTTCCTGATGGCTAAATAGGAACAGCTAACAAACAAGGCGTGCAGTGAGTACCTGACACAAAGCAAAGTTCAAGGCAAAAGAATTTGATTTTACATGGGTATATCATGCACTGAGGACAGTGCAAAAATAAGGGGGAGGGGAATGTAACACCCCCACGATGACCCCTATATGTACTTGTACACATTATTATGAGGTTGGCAAGCCAGGTTATGTTGGGCCTATGTGCTTACATTTTCTATGTTATGAGGCATGCATTCCTGCATATATAAATGTGTTAGATCGATGAGCCAGTGTACAAACGTGTTTTAACGCTAGGGTGTATGTGTGGTGAGGCCAGAGAACCTGTGCATTGAAAGGCTAGCAAGCTTAGTAGACATAACAAGCTAAATTAATAAAATAACACGACGACTACAAACCATGGGATAAAAATATTATGGGGGGTAGGACTCCACAAAAAGATAAAGGTGAGGTGGTGAAACTAGACATGGTTCCTAAGCAAAATAATTATTTGGTTATAATATTCCTAAAAGTAATTTTAGGAATAATATTAAAATAGTATAATCCTAAACTATAAATAAAAGGTAAAGGGAGGGGAATAGGAAACATACAACTTTCTTTTCCATCAAAGACTGCCAAGGGATGATTGTGGACTTGGTTATGGGGAGAACCAGAGGATCGCCAGCTATTGTACCCTGAGGATCCTAGGCAGATTTGAGTATGAGTACAGTTCTCCTTGGGCTACCTCGAGGAAGGCTTAAGCCCTAGAGGGAGGACTGTAGGGACAAGTGTCCTTGTATGGATATGGAGGGTACTTGGAGACCCCCCAGGGCAACAGGAACTCCTAAAAGCCACAAAGATTTGAGACATCCCTGGCCAACCAAGCTGGAAACACTAGGGGGTATTGGCACAACCCATTAGCTACAGGCGCAGAGAAGGGGGTGCACTACCTTGGTAATGTGTGATGAAGGGGGGATGTAAGCTTATTGGTTGGATGTTGTTGCGGTTTGGCACCTTGGGCCCATTCATATTATGAACGTATACCTAGCTTGAGTAGTTGTTGGCATTGTGGAGTCATGGCCCTAGCGCGAGGATGGCCCACTACTAAGAGAGTTAGAGTAGCACGGTCTATGGTTGGGTCGTACATCTGAGGTATGTAGCTAGTCAATGGCTTTATCAAATCGGTATTGAATATACTTTGTTGTTTATGTTTTATGACTTTTTATGCACATTATTAACTATTTCAGTGATGTTATACATGTCTTTTCATTATGTTATGATCATATAGATATTAGTAAGAGTCGCATCACCCTAGCGGGATAGTTCGGGGGTATTAGAATGAATTTGCAAATTGGAGATAGATTGGTCAATGTTTTCTTGACCATATTGGGTGTTTTTTTGGCATTCTTCCATAGGATGTTGAAGTTCTCTTAATAGCTTGGGGCCACCCTTCAACATGGCCTAATGGCAATGTCTACTTACTTGGAAAGCACCCTATTTAGGAGGAGTGTTGTGCATCTTGGAGGAGGGAAAGGCCTCTATAGCATGGGATAGCTGGGATTCTTAGCTAGGAGCTTGGAGTAGTAATATCCACGACTTGACCCCCCTAGATTGCAATGTACTTGTACACACAAAACTTAGGCTGGTGAGTCGTGATATGTTAATTAGGCTCGTGAGTTGGGTTCTATTGGGCTCTACATACCCTTGTTTGTACATATATGTTTTAAGGCCAATGTGTCCATGTAATTGGGTCAGAGAACCTATATTATTAGGCTGGTGAACCGAGTTCCATTGAGACCTGCATGCCTATGTATGTATAATGTGTCAAGCTAGTGAGCTAGAGTACTTACGAGTTTTAAGGCCAGAGTGCCTGTGTGATCAAACCAAAGATCCTATGTGGTAAAAGGCCAATGGGCCTAACAAATATATTATTACTATAATCATATAATACTATAATATTGTAATATAATCATATAATATTATAATATATTACTATAATAAAAAGTAAGGGTACACCATACTTATAAAAAGTGGTTCCTCTATTCAATTGATCATGATCAGTGAAGGGACAAGTGTCCCTGAGTAAGAGTCTAGAGTGTACCTGGAGACCCGTGAGGGCAACAAGAACTCATGGAGCCATAGGGCTCTGGACATCCTTGGTCGGCCAAGATAAGGGTAGTTGGGGGATGTGAGTTTGTTGGTTGGAAGCTATTGGGTTTTTGTACCTTCGCTATGTGAGGGTCTAGAGGGTGTCTGGAGACCCGTGAGGGTAGAGGAAACTCCTGGAGCCATGAGAATCTAGACAACCCTAGTTGGCCAACGTAGACACCCTAGAGGTGGTGGCACAGCATAATGGACTACAAGTGCAGTGAAGGGATGCAATGCTTGGATGTGGGGCTGATGGAGGATGTGAGCCTGCTTGTTGAAGGCTATCGGGTTTGGTACCATGGCTCTATTATGTTTGGTATGAGGCGTGTTCCTGGCTCGAGAAGTCGACACCAAGTGAAGTCATGGCCCCAGCGCGAGGGTGATCGATTGCTAAGAGAATTGGACCAAGACAGTCTACAGTTGGGAGGAATGTCTGAGGTCAACAAGCAGCCAGGAAATTTAACAAATAAGTGCTTGAAACCCATTACGTGCTCGTTTTAAGAATTATTGTGGCAAGTCTTTTGCTATGTTATATGATTTTTGTTATTATGGCTTCACCATGCACATGGTGAAATGTTCTAGTTAAACCATGCAACTATTTTTGAGATATGTCTTAGTAATGTCGATACATGTGTGAGCAACATTGCCCAACAGAAAGGATGGGGATGTCACAAGTGGTCTCAGAGCGCAGGTATCAACATTGAGCCTACATGGGCTGGCAACAGAGCACGCAAATAAATTCCACATAGCACTCTGCAAGCTATTCGACATAACACATAAACAAAATGCATTTTCATGGACGATTTCTAACATTGGTGCGTTCATTCTGAAAGGCTATGACATAGGGCAAGGGAGTCCATGACTACGTAGTGATATGTTTGACAATATTTCTACATAAAATATACTTGTACGCACTGCAATGATTGGGGATATGCAAAACATGAGCCTGTGCTGAACATGAATGTCTCTTACACATACCAAATTTGTAATCAAATATGCCATATATGGTAGCTTGGATTGAGCACATCAATTGCTTGAAAAAATATGCAAACCAAATGCATTTCTGTGGAATATTACAAATTTTGAAGTGGAGGCATGTTATGGTATATCAACTCAACAAGAGTGCATGTAGATGGATAGAGATGTAGATGGATAGAGTCAAATTCTAATTGTGTAACAAAATTCCTACCGAGTTAGGAAACAAGGTTTTGTTGATTAAAGGATAGGGTTTATGGGGTTTTTCTATGCATTTTAGCAAGGAAATTATTGGGAAATAGATACAATCTTGGCATCATAATTGCCTGATACAATGGATGCCAAGTCATCTAATGACACCTCCCATGGCAAGTACCACTAGCATTAACCAATTTCTGGCTCATCATTGCCTTCCTCTAGTCGTGGCCTTAAACGTGATGGAAGTATGAGTCCAAATGCTTCTTGTGGGGAGGGTGCAAAAATTGTTGAAAGTTCAAAGAGAGCCATCAGGAATGATTGGGGAAGGGATTCATTCAGGGACTATGATCATGTTCATGATAGGAGAGGACCTCATGCACGTGAGATGATTGAGAGACATTCTTTTAGTTGCAGCCATGATTACCATAGTAGATCAAATGATCACAACTATAATCATAGGCATAAAGGTGTCGGTGATAGGGGCTGCCACAGGTATTCTCCTTATTTAGGACGTGACTCTAGGAGCATTATACGATTTGAACTTTTAACATATATTTTGGTATTGTTTTTCTATGCCATCAACTCTTGTGTAGTCATGCTTGGAGATTTCATAACAATCAAACTAGTTGGAAAGTAACTTGTTATAATGAATGTCTTCTTCCAGTTTCTTGTTTATTCATATTTCATATAAAAACATTTTATTATATATGTAGTGTTGGCACAAAGAAGACAATTCAAGCCAACTGTGTTTAGGTCATTGTATTTCTTGTGTAATTGCAATATCACCTCCACCTTTAATTCATATAAACCCATGCTCTTATTGTGTCATCGTTGTTATCAACACAGCTTATGGAGGATCCGGAATCTGCATTTACGTAGACTTGGATCCAAACCTACTCAAGACCAGTTTCCAATTTGGAGGCATTAGATGGCCCACTCAAGAACCTTTGTTTCAAACTTGTTGAAAATGTCAAGCCAGGGGATTCTCAATTTGGCAAAGATATATCCAAAGATCTTAAATTTTTATTTTTATGGTTCATGACATTTTTTAATGATACATCTGTGTAAGTGCACTCTTTCGATGTATTCAAATCCCGAATTTATATAAATAAATCGATTTCCATGTGACTTATACTCTCATCCATGGATGCACCAGACCCATTTTCAGATTTGGAACAACTATTTCACTCAAATTGCAATATAAATTTCATTCCCTATGTAGTTGAGGATGAAACGGTTAAATTATTATTCTTTATTGTTTTAATTCTAAAATGATCTTAATTAATTTTGAAGTGATTCTAGTGTTGGGATCACATTGGGCTACTTAAATGGGGGCTAAGTTTTTAGAAACATTATATAGCAAGTCATATATTGTACACAAAATGGAATCTTCCACAAGAAAATAGGAGAGCAAGATAATTTTGCAATAGTAAGTAATTCTAGAGGGGACTCTAAGGGTCTGTGAGAGAAGTTTTCCTATTGTATATGGAGATAACTAAGATAACCTCCATTGTTAATGAGGTATTAAGGGATTGATTGCCCGCCCGAGCGCTGTTGGCCGCTGCGATCTGCTCTGCATAGACTGTCTGGGCACTGCCCTTTGAGCCGCCTCCGCCCTGATCCTGGTCCTCCTGACCTCTGGGTCGATCGAATCTGCTAGGTCCCTCCTGCTCCTTTTCTCGCTGAGCCCCCTGCTCTTGTCAGATCTGCTCGGATCGGCGCCCTCGGCTCCTGCAGGGTCTGATCGGATCCATTCATTCCGGTCTGGAGATGCCTCGCTTGTATTTGCTTGGTGCTGCTCGGTTTTACTGGTTTGCGCTTTGCCATGGAGGCTCAAGGCTCGCCTATTGGTCCCTCGCAAGCTCCATCCTCGGAAGCTAAAGCAGCCTTCTCCTCTCTTCTTGCTTCACTGCCTAAAAAGAAGAAGTTTGAAGTCGCTAAATTCGTCAAAAGACTCGACGATGTTCCAGAGGTAAATCTCCCACCTGAGGGCCCGATCCAGGTCGCTTTGTCCCTTGCAGATCGTGCACTGGTGGGTCAATTCACGGGCCTTTGGCCCTCGCCAAAATCGACGGAAAACTGGGTCATCAAGAACTGGGTTCCACTGATCGAAAACAATGTCACCTCTTATTTTTTGGGTAGAGGCTTCTTCTTGTTCGAGTTCAACACAAAGGAGGACAAAGACCTGATCTTTAGGAACGGGCCCTATTTCATGGACCTCAGGGTCTCTACCTCAACAAATGGACCCCTGACTTCGATCCGACCATGGATGTCCCAACAGCGGTCCCTGTCTGGGTTCGGCTCCCAAATCTTCCAGTGCACTGTTGGAACTGGGAGTCCCTCAAGCACATTGGAAATACTTTGGGAAAATTCATTAATAGAGCATACAACAATGATCAATACGATTGCGCCCGAATCTGTGTCAAGGTGGACTTAGAGGTGGGGCTTCCGGAGGACATCAAATTAAAGGTTGGTAGTTGGACGCATGTGCAAGTGCTAGACTATGAGCAACTCCCTTTTAAATGTCGTAAATGTCATATCTATGGCCACTATGCAAGAAGGTGCCCGAACAAAGGGGAAGCAGAGAAAGGTAAGGAAGAAGGCTGGAACCAGGTCAAGAGGTCAAAGACATCCCACAAGAAATCTGGGGTTCATGGCCCCCAACCTGCCTCCACCCAGAATCCTCCTCCGCCAAAAAGCCAAGAAAACAGGTACGAGGTCTTAAGCTCTGTTGAAGAGACCCCTCAAGAAGAAGATAAGCAAATAAACCTTCGGAAAAAACAACTTCAGCAGATGCAAGACCTGAAGAAAGCGCCATGGCAAGAAACAAGGAAAAGCAAACAGAAGCATCCGAGGAGGAACATGACTCGGAGGAGTCTGAGGGGGATGGAGAAATAGGAGACATGCAGACATCGGTCAGAAGATCGACAAGAGGCCGTAAATCTGCTAGAGAAAAGAGAGATCAGGAAACTTACAAAGACAAGCTACAGGGTAGTTAGCCCACTCTGGAGAAACTCCTTGGCAAAAACCCGAAGACAACTAAAAGCCAAGTGCAGGGCTCCAAGGGAGCCCATCATCATAAAAATAAATGATGAAGATTGTCTCCTGGAACTACAGAGGAATGGGGAGCAAAGTGAAAGAAGAAGCAACGAGAAGCCTTATAAGAAGAGAAGCCCCGGACATTCTTCTGATTCAGGAGACCAAAATGGAGGACAAGGAGTTTCTCCAAATCAACAAAAAATTTTGGAAAGGAAGCAACGGACATGCAGTTTCAACACGGGGAGCCTTTGGGGGTCTGGGCTCCCTCTGGAATCCTCTCAAGTATAGGCTGGTCTCCGAACTGCACAACACCCACTGGTTGTTTTTGAAGCTCTAGCCTTTGGACTCGAAGGAGGCAGTCAAACTTTTCAATGTCTATGTTCCAACAAATATAGGGGAGAAAAGGGAATGTTGGGACTCCATCAGACAATTGTCAGAGTCATAAAATTTGGAAAACATCATTGTGGCAAGGGATTTAAACCTTACCATGCGCATGGAGGAAAGCGAGGAGGCACAATCATAAGGGACCCGGCAAGGGAATGGGTGGAAGACCTCATGCAGGACTGGGATCTGCTTGACATCCCCCCAGAAAATGGTAAGTACACCTGGTCTAACAAAAGAATAGGTCCTGGGCACATTGCTGCTAGACTTGATAGATGTTTGGTGCAGAGTTCCTTCCTTCTGTTGGGCTTAGAATCCAGATTGTATATCCTCCCATGCAGTGTTTCAGATCATAAGCCCATTCTACTTGAGATGTTGGGCCATAAAGATCTTGGACCCATCCCCTTCAGATTCAACCCTCTTTGGGTCAAGGAACCAGAGTTCCTGAATTTGGTTCAAGACTGTTGGAATCTGCCAGTGAAAGGTTCTTCTTTCTACATTTGGGAAGAAAAACTTAGAAGACTGAAAGTAGTTCTTAAAACTTGGGCCAAATCCCTTCCCTCCCCTACAAAAGAGAGAAAGCAGGCCCAAGACATCCTCGCCCAGCACCATGCTCAAAGAGAAGATGCAGAAATCACTAAAGAAGTTTTAGACAAGGAAGCTGAGCTCCAGCAAATCTTCCATAAAGCTTGCCTTTCGGAGGAAGAGCATTGGAGACAGAAATCTAGGAGTTTATGGCTTAAAGCAGGAGACAGAAATACTGCCTTCTTCCACAAACAAGCTCAAGTCAGAAAGAGCTTCAATTCTATCGCAGAAATCAAAGATGGCAACTCGACTCACAAGGATTTTGATAGCATAAAAAGAGCAGCTTTCAATCACTTTCAAAACCTGTATAGAGAAGAGGGCGTGACGGACCCAAACTCCAAATCTTTGGAGGCGGTTCCCCCTAAGATCTCATATTCAATGAATCAACAGCTTGAAGCGAAGATCTCTATACAAGAAATAAAAGATGCTCTCTCCGACATGGAGCCTGACAAAGCCCCGGGCCCGGATGGCTTCACTGCAAGATTTCTTCAAACCTTGCTGGCAGACTGTGGAGAAAGACCTCTACAAAATGATTTTGAAATCCCAAACTTGCCAGAAAATTGAGGGCAGCACCAATTCAGCTTTCCTCGCCCTCATCCCCAAGGAAAAGGGTGCCAAAGAATTCAATCGGTTCCGCCCCATCTCCCTCTGTAATATTGGATACAAATTAATCACAAAGGTTATTGCCAACAGACTAAAAGGTATTCTTCCAGCCATCATCCCGAAGAACCTAGGCGGATTTGTTCAGGGGAGACAGCTTGCTGACAACTGCATCCTCGTGCAAAAGGCGATTCACTCGAGTCAGCTTCGCAAAGAGAAAGGTATGGTATTTAAATTAGATTTAGCTAATGCTTTTGATCGGGTCAAACTTAGCTTTCTTTGGGAAGTCCTGAAAAAATTTGGTTTTGGAATGGGCTTTTTAGAATGGATCCATGCATGTATTGCTGATCCTTGGATCATCCCTCTGGTGAATGGGAGAGCAGCTAGTTTTTTTAAAGCTTCAAGAGGGCTTAGGCAGGGTTGCCCCCTCTCTCCGCTCCTCTTCGTTCTTCATGTTTCTCTCCTAAGTTTCTTCGTGGATCAGAAATTGGTCAACCAAGAGATCTTGGGCCTCAATATAGCTAGAGGGGTTAAGAATGTTAATCACACCCTGTTTGCGAACAATACCCTCTTGCTAGGGGTTGCCTCCGCCAGATCTGCTTCAAAATTCAAAGAGGTCCTAGATGACTACAGTGAAGCTACAGGCAGCAACTTAAACATTGGTAAGTGTAAAGTCTTTTGTTGGAATATCTCGGCTTCCACCCTCTCCGCCATTTCAAGAATTCTGGGCGTTTCTGCTTCCCTCAACTGGTCCTCCTTTACATATTCGGGCCTCCCCATCTTCCGCAAATTGGCTTACAGTAGAGATTGGGCTCCTCTATTGGACAGATTCAAAGCCAAAATCCAAGCTTGGGGGTTCTCATGGCTAAATCTTGCGGGCAAAACTGTCCTCATTAACTTCGTTCTCAGTAGCCTCCCTATTTTCCAATTCTCTGTAATTCTAGCCCCTTCAGGCATCATAAAAAAATGGAAGCCTTCATTCGCAAGTTCTTCTGGAAAGGGGGCAAACACAATGATAGGAAAATCCCTTTAGTAAGTTGGGAGAAAATCTGCAAGCCCCAGAGCGAAGGAGGCCTTAACTTTAAAGATCTCAGCCTCCAAAACATAGCCATGGTAGCCAAGATCTTCTGGAGAATCATAGGACCACATCCAGGTTGGGTGCAAAGAGTTCTTTGGAGGAAATACTTCATGGGAAAGAGGAAGAGATGTTTGGACGCCCTTCTACCCACCACAGGCTCGCAGCTGATCAAACTCTGCCACAAAACAGTCCCTTTAATCAAAGACAGAGCGTATTGGATTCCAGGAAATGGCAAAGACTGTAAGATATGGGAAGACAGCATCATGATGCACCCTCCTCTATCGTCTCACTGCTCTCTTCATGCGTTGTGTTTGTGGTTGGACAACACAGGTTGCAACACTCTTTGGGACATCTCGCAATGGGAAGGCAAAAACTAGTTGCGCTGGAGACTCCCTCCCGTCCCTCCTGAGCTGTCTCAAGCTCGCGACCTTTTTCATTCTTTGTTAAATGGTATGGCACCTTTGCGCGTGGGCAAGAAGGATGCCCGTGGTTGGGGAGCCTCCCCAGGGATTTATACGGTTACGCAAGGTTACAAATGCCTCCATGATCGTCCTTACGTCGCCCCCAATCCTGCTGCTTGGAAGGGGATCTGGAACTGCAATTCCTTGCCTAAGGTTGACTCTTTTTGTTGGTTGTTATGCCAAAGAGGGATTTTAACAGCGAACAGATTGCAGAAGAAAGGATTTTATGGTCCCTCTCGATGCCCCTTATGCTGTGACAGTGAGGAGAATGCCCAGCATATCATTCTGGACTATAAATTTTCAAGAGAAATCTGGCAAGGTCTTTTGAGTTACTGGAATTCTGAATTCACTTTACCCATGTCTATACCAGATCTTTTTGCAAACTGAAGGAATTACTATCCAGAAACGCTCCCAAAAAATGAAACTTCAAAGCTGCGTGGCTCTCCTTGCCGAAAGTCACTTGCTGGCAGATCTGGCTCGAGCGTAATAGAAGAGTTTTCAGAGGTGAAAGCCTAAATTCTCAGTTCATCATCACCAAAACAAAATGCCTTTGGAAAGAAAGTCTAGGGGAATATCTGCCGAATTTGAATCTGAGCCAGCATGACTTAGAATGGGGTGCCTCAATGGGCCTCCATTTCTCAGGCGAAATAAGGCATCTCAAGGTCCTAAAAGAGTGGCAATTCAGAGGGAAGGAGAAGGATTTATCGGATTTGCTCCTCAGGCAATCCAAATTCTCTTTGTTTTTCGGCGGAGTAACAAGAGGCAATACTGGTTTGGCAGGGGCAGGAGGAATTATAAAAAAACAAAGAGGGAAAAACTGTGGCAAAGTTCGCTTGGGGATTAGGGCAATCTTCCAGCATGCAAGCTGAAGCCTTGGCACTTTTGCAAGGTCTCAAGCAAGCAAAGGCTACTGGTCTCTCAGAGGTCAACATTATAGGAGATTCACAAGCCATTATCAAAGTCTTAGTAGAGGACTCCTCTCCTGTTGACATTAGACTGGCAAGAGTCATTTCAAGAATCAGATCCTTGACGAAATCTTTCCGGACTACAACCTTCCTCCATGTTTTGAGGGAAAATAATAAAGCTACTGATTTGGAAGCCAACAGGGCAGTTCCTCTTCCTCCTGGTTGTCTTTTGGCAGACGAAATTGAGAGCTGGGACTCCATTCCTTAAAGATTGTCATGTTTTTCTGCATTTTGCTGAATCAGTTTGTTTGTCTATTTAAGATAGGGAAAATAACGAAGATAGACTCGATAGTCTCGAGTAAATCTTGCGGGTTCCCAGGATTAGGGGCCTTTGAACAGTTAGTGGAAGAAAGTTTAAGGGCTATGCCCAACCAAATGTAACCGGTGAAAGGCATTTTGGCCAAAGTCTAATATAAACCCATACCCGTTCTTGTAAAAAAAAAAAACTAAGATAACCTCCATTATTTTTTACTCGGGACTACAACAATTGTCATGGAGGTTTACCTACAAATATATCAATTTTCTCTTACTTCACTGACTCGAGTCCCATGCAACATAATGTCAAAGCAGTGAAGTATAGATCCAATCCCAGGAAATTGTACAGGTAGTGCACATTACTAACCAAATGATGTCCAGTAGGACTATTTGATATGTGCTTTCCTTTTTCTTCATATAGTCATCCCTTAAGGTTTATATTCAAATGCTCAGATATTTTCTCTTGTACATCTTCTAAACTATTCATAAAGTGGTTTTAATGTATGTGCACTCATAATATGTGCAATGTCCTCGTCTAATTAATTGCCCAAGGGAGAACGAAGTAGCCTATCCAACCCCATAGACTATAGTCAATTATAAAGTGGGAAACCCATTATTCAATGTTTTGGGGTAACATTGGGTAAATTGGGGTCATTAGAGGAAAACTTGTGGAAGAAGCCAAAATTGGGGCTAAGTGGAGGGAAACTTGTAGCCCTTCAAATTAAATTTAGGGAAGAAGACCCCAGAGGGAATCTATAAATAAGAGAATAATCATTCTTCTCGTCATGGATTATTAATCTTTCTGATTTGTGAACTGAGGCTCTGAGGGTTTTAGGACCCCTTTTTATTTGATTGATTTCGATGGTGAAAGATCCCCCCCTAGCCAATCCCTTCTCTCTCTCTATTATGTTTGGCCTAATCCTTTGAGGCATCTTTCATCTAATTTTTGGCAAGCAAGGGGAGATTTTTTGTGGGATATTTGGCTTTAGAAGACACTATGTAGCATATTTCATCTATTATGGGGTTTTTGTGGCTAAAATCTAAGGTGGCAAGGCAGACTAAGGCTTCTATGGAGCAACAAATTAGAGCATAAAACCTCCATCTGAGCCAACAGAACCCTTCTAGGGCCTCGCTAAGACCATTATATGGTAGCTAAGCCCTCATCTAAGCAACAGACACTCATTCTATGGCATTGAGGCTTGGCTAAGACAATTCTAGGGTAGCAAGGCCCTCATCTGAGACACAGACAGCTTATTCGATAGCATCAAGGTCTGTCTAAGAAAACTAAGGGGAGCAAGACTCTTATTTTGGGCCACGGACATCTCTTTGTGGAAGCACAAGTATGTTCACACAAATATCAGGCAACAGAAGTCTATCGACACTAAATCAAGCACACTTTTGTGACAATGCTGAGATTTGAAGTCAATTGTGACCTGGCTGTAATAGTGAGTAAACACTTGAAGTTCTATTTGGATAGTGACTCCTTTCTAAGTTCTAGGCGGCTAACACTGCAGAGCATAAGGCCTGAACCCTGACCGTTTAAGAGCTAATACCCTACTGTGACAGCAGTTATCCCAAGAGGGTTCGTTGAAGCAGTCGTAACCTTCTCTAGGGCAAGTCACTGGCAACTTTTTGAGCCTAGGGCGAGACTATGGCAACGGGACATTCATGAGGCAACTATGTGGCATGATCCGTAGCAAACAAACCTAACTAATTCTATTGTGGCAAAGAAAAGGAAGCAAGAGTTAGCTAAGTCTAGCTAATACTAGGGTTGAAAAGTCTAGCTAATACTAGGGTTGAATGAAGGTCAGGCCAATAGTACTAGGGCAACAGGGACATCAACAATTATTGTGGATATGAATCTTAGTAGCACTGGGGTTTATAACCTAGTAAGCATTACATGAACTAATAGCATATTCATGAACTATTGATGGACTTAAATCATCAGTTACATTGTTTACTGAAATCAATACTATTTCTATTTGCAAGAATTGAAAACAGTACTATGATACTAATAAAATACAATTTTTTTCATGTACTATATCCAACCCTAGGGCAATTTTACCCTAAGGAATATTATAATATGCTAGTCACATATGTTCATTGACAATATAATCCACCAACCATCTTTTTATTGATAGAAGAAACATCCCATTGTTGTTTTCTTGTTCAAAAAAACTCCTCCCAAATCTTTGACCATTCTTTAGAAAATGTCTCAACAGTTTTCATGATGTGTCAATAATTTCTATTTGAAGAAAAAAACATATTGGGATTCTTTTGACAATTGACTTCATTGATCCTTTTGTTTCCTGAATAAAAATAATTGACCAAAAGCATAATTAATGTAACTTCTTAATGTTGTGGCTCCTTGCATTGGTGTATGTTTCCAATTTGTTTCCCTTCTTTCATGACAACATTAGACACACACACAAATAGACATAGAGATCTAGAGATAGAAGAAGAGATGTTAACCTATAACCTAACTTACTTTGATTCTGAGTAATTAGTCATTATAGCGGATACCTTGATTGAGGGGATAGAGTATGGCCATTAGTATCTCCCCCATGCAATTGAAATTGACCAAAAGCATAATTAATGTAACTTCTTAATGTTGTGGCTCCTTGCATTGGTGTATGTTTCCAATTTGTTTCCCTTCTTTCATGACAACATTAGACACACACACAAATAGACATAGAGATCTAGAGATAGAAGAAGAGATATTAACCTATAACCTAACTTCGATTCTGAGTAATTAGTCATTATAGCGGATACCTTGATTGAGGGGATAGAGTATGGCCATTAGTATCTCCCCCATGCAATTGAAACTGACATCGTCATTTCCAGTTAATGTTCATTTCCATTCTTCATGTGGTCAAAACACACATGGTCGTGGATAATCACTCATTTTCTTCTTGTGAATGTCACCTTTTGGTTTGATATAATAACATCATACTAAGGGGAAGATATATACATCATTTCATATAGTATTCTGATTTCAGTAAAGGAACACAATTTGCATTGTGTCAAAAATATTACAGACAATGATTTCATAATTTTAAACTCTTCAAGAAAAATAAATTATACAGGATGATAGCAAACCAGAAAACAAGGTTGATTTCTCATTTACAAATGACCACTTTATTGATCTACAAATTAGACATGGCCACGTAATTGAAAGGACCAAGGCATTAAAGCTTGATGTATAGGAAACACTAAAAGAAATAAAAAACAAAATAAAATAAAATGAGTTTGTTAATAGCCATAAAGCCCAATAGCTTATGAGACCAATCCTAAACAGAACAAAAAGTATCATCTTTATGGTCCTTGGGAAAAAGAATTATCATCTCTTGGCAACCAAAATGTAGAATTCAAAGCAGATTGCATAAAAGGCCTGGGAAAATTTTGCCTGTTGAGTTGGTTGATTAAGGTGTTCAACTTCTTCAACCTTTTATTATTTTTCAAATTTGTAGCACAAAATTCCTTATTCTAGCTAGAAGAAGCTGTAAAAGAGGAGGCAAAAAGGGTGCTTTCTGGCAACACCAAATTTCAGGATTCCTTATTGGCATTGGCTGAAAGACAGGAATAGCATGATTGTGTTGAAAAGTGACTTACTGCAACAATGCAAAATTTTCTGGGAATACTGATGTACAAAAGTTGCAACTAGAGGCAATTGTCTCAGTGTTGCAACATTACAACATCTCTCTTGTTTCTACTAAAAGTAGGTTGGTGCAACCATTGTGTGCTTTTTTATATAAAAGATTGGTGGGGGCCTCTTTTATATTCATGCATACAATTCCCTTGGATTAATCCACTTTGGGGATAAATAATTTGATAAACAAAAGAAGTAAGCAACCCCAAGTCAAAAGATGAGGGCCTGTCCAAAGAGCGCAGAAATTCTTCTGTTACTAATGATTGCAGTGTAGAAGGTGAAAAGACATCTAAGCAAGATCTAGAGAAAAAACTAACTTCCTATAGCAGCAATGGAGGAGAACCAAAGGATGAAACAAATAAGGAAGAAGTTGAGCAAAATGGGAATAAAGACAGGATGCTCAAAAAAAACTGACAAGCTATTACGTTTTCCTTGTTGTGATAGTTCAGGCACCAGGGTCTACTGTCAGAATAATTACAACGTGAATGCCTATGCATTTCTGCAAAGCTTGCCAAAGATACTAGACTGTTGGAGGAACAATAAGAAACATCCTTGTAGGTACTAGACAATGTAAGAAGAAGCATTCAAGTACACATTATTGGCATACAATGAAGTTTATTGGCCTTACACCTGCTAAAATTGGTGCCTCTAATGCTGCCCACCATTCAGAGAACTAGGTTATTTGCCTGCCATTACCTATTTTTCTATGGAGTTTTTTTTTCACCTGGTTCTTCTGGTGTACTGAAAGTTCTATCTGAATTAGGCGTATATTAATTAGTGTACTCCCCACCAATTGATCTTGTTTTTCATGGGCTCATCCTTTCCCTTCCTTGCACGTTCTGTGAGGGACGGATGCAAAGTCCCATATAGATCTTGACCTTTCTCCTGCTTCACTTTAAACCACCAAGTGACCCCTCTACTTGACTGACAAGTTGAATATATATTAAGTTTCTCAGTTGGTAGTTTTCCAAAAACTATCTTAGTTTACTAGCAATTTGTTCTGTGTCATTTTGTATCATATATGCCAGAGCATTAATGTTTTTATCTAGGTGCATCGCAAGGGAGTTCTCTTAATTTTTTAGAGTCATCTAGATTTTATCTATAGAATTAAACAGAATCAATCCTTTCAGAATATATTCTCTAGAAAGTTGGAGGATGCAGATGACTGCATTTCTCATTATATCAATCTGGTTTGGAGGAGCAAATTTTCAACATCAATTTTAACCTGGAGATTCTGGTTCACAGTTGAAACTCTTATTGTACTTATATCTTTAACCATTCATTCTGCATCCAATCACTTATGCCATGCTCTAAATCGTGTTTGCTTTGCCACTTCCATACTTTTGAGGTCTTTAATTGAATGAATGTGAAAATTTGATTAACACAATGGTACAAAACCCAAACTCCTATTTTCTTTTCAAGGAAACAATATATATTTGGTCTTTGTAACTTTTACTGAGCACAAATGCTTGCTGACTTTTATGTAATACAAGCTTTATTACACTAACAGATTCAGTTGTGCTCGTAATTCTTGAGGGGCTTTATAGCATCATTATCTGAGCAGTTTGGAAGAGTAAAATCCTACAAGAACTCAGTCCAAATTGTTCTTTAGTTAAATAGAATTGAACTTCATTTTCTTGGTTGCTGCTAAAAATTTCATATACAAAATATCTTAAAGAGCCTTCATACTTTGGGGAACCCAAGAACATTGTGAAATATGAAAAAGGAATTACAGTCTAGAAAACGTATTACTGCTCTTGATTGTGGAAAGAATTACAGAGGTGAGCTTTAAATCTGCAAGTCTCATTTCTGCATGTTCATAGGGTATTGAGCTCTCAAAAGAAAATTGTCATTGCAAGCACCGATGATGAAACTAGTCAAAATCACTTTTGACTAATTTGCAAATATGGTGAAAGAATTTATGTTTGAAGAAAAAATTCTAGGATTTTGACTAGTTTGCAAATCTGGTGGAAGAATTTATTGTATGAAGAAATAGTTTTCTTATTTAAGTAAGTTGAAACTTCCTAGAAGAAGATGTGTAAGTTTAGTTGTTTTGGTAAAATTTGAGGAAAGAGCAAAAGTGGCAAAAGCCTACTTGGAGTGGTAAAATTTGAGAAAGTAGCATAAAGTGATGAAAGGAATCTATATATCTATATTCCATTTCTTTCTTAAATATCAAATATGCACTTGTCTTCATGGAATATATATAGAGAAAGAAAGAGAGTCCAAGACTTTTAAGTAGAAATAAGTACATTTTGCAAAGACCACAAAGCATAAACCCTTAATAGCCCCTCCGAATTTCAAAAAACACATATCATATAATTATGTTGCATAAAATTGTTAAATTAAACCACACATACCTGCACCGACTACACCCATGGAACTTTGGAACTTCCATTAGTTGAGTTGTTTGGGTTAGCCTTAATTTCTTGGCCTATTGAACACAACAAAAACAAAACCATAAAATATAATGAGAAATATTTTTAAAAAAACGAAGAAAAAAACAAAAAAAACACTCATGAGAAATTGAGAGCTTACCCTTTCTTCGTTGCTTTCAGGATTGATGTGTTGGAATGTGTTTCCGTTGATCGATAGGTGGTGTTCTTTCCTTACTAATGTGTTCCCTCTGATACTCTTGTGTTTCCATGATCAATTATTAATGCCGAATGTGTCCTCTAAGATAGCGGATTTACTCGATCTACATCCACCGATCAAATCGCTTTTGCTCCTACCACGCGGAAGGAGTTGAGGGCCTAAAAGAAATTTTCTGAAATGAGAGATATTAACCATAACTGTAAATTACAAAAAATATTTAACACAAATTATATGCAGAAGTCTATCTTATGCAAAAACATAAGATCTTACACTCTACATATGTCAGGAGAAAATTGCATTTGAAATGAAGAAGACTACACCCTCTGTCTCTGTCTCTCTCACACGGAGATATTCAACCGTTCACATCCACTTTTCTGTACCTAAAGTACAAGGCACGTGACATAAAAAATTCTTACAAAAACTTCTGATATAATAATGTAGTAGAATAATGTAACAGAATATGAGTTAAATTTAACCTTACATATCTCCTCTTGGAGTAGAATAATGTAGCAGAATATGCTACAAATTTAAGCTTACATATCTCCTCCGCGACCTTCCCCTGCTTCCACTATACCTCCTCCTTCACCTTTCTTTACCTACATTACAAGGGACATGATATAAATTCTTAAATTCTTAAAAATGTTTTTAATATAATTATGCAGCAAAATAGGAGTTAAATTTAACTGAAAATACCTCATCCTTCGCCTTCGCCTTCCCCTGCCCCACTGTACCTCCTCCTTCTTCCCCTGCCCCACTGTACCTCCTCCTTCGCCTTCCCTGCCCCCACTGGACTTGTGATTTGTGAAATCTTCATCAGCTTTTGCTATGGCTGGAGATAATTTTCCAGCGCATTGAAGCTAACGAAAAATAAAACCAAAAAATCTTGAAAAAATAGTAAAAAAATTTCAAAAATTCTCTTGAACCAAAACAGGACCGACCTTCTGTCTCAAAAGAGGACAAAAATATTAAACAGCTCCTTCCTTCACCTTCCTTGTTCTAAACTTTAAAACAAATCGCATGATAATTCAAGCATACCTTAGCCATCTCGAGAGGCTCCGAAAGCAGGAGGAGATGGATACCTTCCCCCAATCTCTACAGAAGGGAATAACAGAAGACGTCTCCTGCGACGGATCTCTTTCTAGCTTTGATAAATATCTAAGAGATAACTTCCCCTGAAACGGAAGAGGCAAAAGTCGGCCCATCCTCCTCTCTCCTTTTTCCATGCAAACACCGGACCCTTCTATTCGACTGCGCATTTGAGTGGGTTTAAACGGATGTTGTACTAACGACAATGTGCGAAAACGGTGGATAGGTCTGCGAGGCCCTCGTCTTCGCCCCTTGCATCAGTGTAATCTGCATAGGTTTCAAACTTTAAAACAAAACACATTACAATTTGTATTTAAATTGAGACAAATGAAGCAATCATACCTGCCCATTGCATCAGTAGAATCAGTAGAGCCTGTATCAACTAGGTTATTTGGACCGCTTTCATTTTCCATCCATTAACCCCAAAGGATAAAAACTATGAAAACAATAGATAACAGAAAAGACAAAAGGAGAAAGCAAACAGAAACAACAAGATATCAAACCAAAAATCGGCATGGCCATGCTTAAAATTCAGAACAAAATAACCAGAGGGCCCGCAACACCAAAATCCTTGGAAACAGAAAGCCAAAAATAAAATTAAAAGAAACACACCAACACAGCAGACACCATAAACAACCAAGAAATGCCGCCATCATATTGCAGGAACTTTTGTGGCTTGTCAGCGGAACAGCACTCCATTCTTCGACCTCCTTGCCGGCTATATGAACCAGAAAATTGACCCGTCACAGGATAAAATGGATGGAGTAGGTTCAGGAGCATTTTATTCTTTTGATCGGAGGAGGCAGAATTATCAGTGAACAAGACCATTTATTCCCTGCAGCTTCGTCAGAGATACGATTCAAGCAGTAGGCAGAGCCATTTCATTGAGTATGTAACTTCTAAGTCGAGATGGTAGAGCCCCTCTATATACCTGTTGTAAACCTGATGTTAGAAGCAAGATCAGCCTTCTGTTTCAAGCTGATTGCCCCAGTGAGTGAACCAAAGAAATTGACCTCGGTAGCTCAAGACTCGTATTGGAAATATCATTTTTCTTGCAACTGAGGCGAATTTTGTTCTATTCATTCATTTCCCCATCCAAACTTACGAGCATCGTATGCCGGAGTAGCTAGAGCGCTTCTCTCTGCATTGTGTCCCGACCGACCATGGACACATCGCTGCATCTTATGCCGGAGTAGCCAGAGCGCTTCTCTCTCTCTGCATTGTGTCCCGACCGACCATGGACACACCGCTCCTCGACCAACACACGTCCAAACATACCTGAATCGCATTTAAGGAAATATGTTTCATTATTTGTTTTTGCCAATTTATGCTTTTCTTTCAAGATAACCGTTTCGCTTTTGTAACAGGCGCAGCCGCGCCTTCCAGATTTTCAACAATAATATGAATTCAAATTAAGAGGATGACATTATTCATTTCGACAATTTTTATTTTTCCGCGGGGGCAATGAGAAACATAATTTATTTTATAAATAATTAAAAATTAAAAATACATTTAGTGGATAAAAATTATTAAACTGGCCTTATTTAATTTTGCATTTTAGTATTTAGTTTGTTTTTACAAAAAAAAATATTTATTAAGTTTAATATTATAAATTATTTTTTATTTATTATTTAAATTTATTTATTTGGAAATTGATAAGATAAAGTTTAAATGACTTTTAGTAATTTTTTCTAATAGTTTTTAATTTTATTTCCAATTTATTTAATTTATGAATATTTTTAATTAATCAAAAAGAAATAAAAGAACTTATAAGTTTATGATTTAAAAAAAAAAAAAATATTAAAAAAATCAATATAATTCTTCTTTTATAAATGATTTGTGTCTAATCAATTTTTAGAAAAAATTGTTAATTTTTATATTAAAACATAATATATAAAATCCATATCAATATAAAAAATAATTCATTCAAAGATGGATGTGAAATTTTAATATTACTTTCATATAAATGGTTAAATATATTTTTTTCTAATTATTAGTGTTTCTTTTCTTTTTGGGTCACTGTTTTTTTTATATATAATAGAAATATTAGGCTAAGTGGGAGTGGAAGAAAACTCAATTTGGTTTGAAGATTATGGATTTAGCTCCATTGAATAACAACATTGCCAACATTTAGATAGAATACTATATTTTTAATGAATTACCTAAAAACATATGTAACTTCCAAATCATGATTCTTACTGACACCCCAGTTTTTATCAGTAAATCCAATATAAATTGCCTAAGTTGTTAAGAGATTGGGATTTGCGGTTGTAGCAAAGATTCGTTGATATTTTATGAATGATATCGGGAGCTAAGTGTCCAAAAGAACTTGCTTCAAATTCTCAATTGGGCTTCCTCATCCATTAGTATGTGCCTATATCTAGAGTCAAGCATTACAATATTTGTTATTCTTAGAATTTAATTATTTTCAACTGGTATCTATAGATTATAATTTGATGTAGATGAATATGAGATATATAAAATGTGCAATTATTCTTGTACTAATTGTTGCATTACAAACAAATGCAAATATTCTATTTTGTGGGGAATTCGTGGGAAAAGAAAAGTTGTCACTTATTGATTCGTCTATTCAAGTGACAGCTCCCAAGTTTGGTTGGGCACTTTTAACACCACAAAAGATGTCTTTCTCTCTAGCATGTGACACATTCAGGATTAGAGGTTTTGAAAATTTATATATTTACCTAATTTTATATAATAATAAAAAATCATTCGACTGAAGTAATTCCACATATCTTTTATTCACATGCCTTATCAAATTCAAATATCTTTTATTTATCTTAGCCCAATTACATTTGATTATCTTATTACATTATATTTTGTTTATAGTTTACAATATAATATTTATTTTTTAAAGTGTTATATAGAAGATTTGTATAAATTAAATTTAATATTTTAAAAATATTTAAAATAATTTTTTAATCTGTTAAAATTGCTATAAGTTTAAGTGGTCTTTGAGATTTTTTAAATATATTGAATACGATATTAAATAATGATTTTATTCAAAAATTAAAATAAATTATTCAATAAACATAGCATGTACTCTTCTTCTTTTTTAAATATTATTACTAAATTATTATTTTTAAATTGTAGAGAATTAATCAATTTAGAATTTCAACAAAATTCATAAAGATTTTGATTTTTGCTCTATTTCTATTAATTACAACCGTGAACATAAAACAAACTCTCCAAGATTGCCATAAAATTATGTTTTTTTGCCTAGAAAGTTATGGAAATTCCGGCTATATTTTGAAAAAGTAGGATTTTTGTAAATCCAAGTAAAAGTTGTCAAAATTCATAATTTTAGGTGCCCTACACATTTTGTATGGTGTTGAATCCATTTCCACCATCAAAAACATGATTCAAGCACTGCATCTACAAGATTTTTTGAAAAAAAAATGAAAAAGATTTTTGTAAATCCAAGTAAAAGTTGTCAAAATTCATAATTTTAGGTGCCCTAAACGTTTTTTATGGTGTTGAATCCATTTCCACCATCAAAAGCATGATTCAAGCACTGCATCTACAAGATTTTTTGCCAAAAAAAAAATTTGCATGGGTTACGGAGACTATTGACCCAATTTTTTATTAATTTAGTTGTTGGTAAAAAATTGGTTCCCTAACTGAAACCTATCACTAAATAAAGTTATATGGTTTCATAACAGTTTCACCTTTCAACAATCCAGATTTCAATTTCCCTATATATAAACTGAGCCACAGGTACTAGCTACTAGGTAGTACTTAATTGAATTGTTTTCTCACTTATTACACATTAAAATTTATGGAATTAAATAGATATTTCAT
>APFE030692014.1:2707-30147 GCA_000404065.3 Pinus taeda | reverse complement strand
GAACTGCATTGTAGATTCATCTGAACCTCCTCTGGAATCCGAAACTTTTGGTGGTGGAATGAAGTCAATCCGACGGTCGGTTTGTGAGATATCGTCTTCCCTAGTTTGATAATGAAGCCGCTAATGCTGATGCTGCTGATCTAGGGTTTGCTACTGCTGATATGAATCAGATTCATTGTACTATTTCTCTCTGTTGAATTATTGAAGATAAAAGAAGATTTGATCAAGGGGTTTCCCCACACATTGTGGGGTTTGTCCCTGGCTAACTGCCACATCTTGTGTCTCTTGTCTTGGCTTGTTTTCTGTCAATCGTTTAATGTTCTATCTGCACTTTACTTTATGTACATGTGATTGCTAATCGCTGGAATATAATAAGAAAAAGAAGTAAATTGTTATAAGCATAGAACATACCATAACTTAACAATGCAACTCGTCAGCACCAATCCGTCGGAGAGCATAGTTGGCACAATATTGTTATGGCACTGTGGCATTGGATATGGCGTGGAGTTTTCATGGCATGGAGTTGGGTATGTCACATGTTACCGAACGTATTTCTTATGGACCACCAAACAATAGCATTAAAGTTATATGCGATATATGTATTGTCATTATGTTATATGATTATGCGCCAATGTATTAAAACCAACCACACCATATATACAAAGTTTGTTGTATCGCTTTGTAACGTTGGTAAACCATCATATGCACCAACTTTATGTTTGATACAACCATTCAATAACTTTGGATAGGGTTTAGTACTGTGGTCCAATGAATTAGCAAAACATATGAAATGTAATTGTAATTGTGCTATTTCGATTTAGTTCGAATAACCAAAATTATAATATTGTTATAATAAAATATCTGAACATAGAGTTATGAAATGTTAGAAAAGGAGGTCATAACACCATTGAAACACAAGCCATTCAGAGGCAAGTCAAGTGAAGCCAAAGTGGTGTTGCAATCCAGTTTTTTTGAGCTAGAAAGTGTGGAGCCACTATGCCATCTGGGAGTTGTGCAGCTTGAAGTTTTTGGTCAAGTTAGTTTTTGGGCTTTCCAGAGACATACAGATGCTGAGTTGGACACTTGAAGAAACAAAACGAGGGTTTTGGCACATTTTGAACTCAATGAAAATACCTGTTTATCAGTAGAAGCAACGAATTCGGCAAAAGATTGTATCTGAATTGTGTCTCACCTAGACAAGTGGAGACAAGGTAATTAATTAATGTATTGTTGATGCTCGAATGCTTGATTTCAGTAGAGGTTAGAGTCATTGTTAGAGACTATGTTTTTTATGTAAATGATATGTTGTTTGTAGAATGTCATGTGAAATTGCAAGATCTATCTAAAGGAAAGCATTTCCATATTGGGGAAATAGCTGCAATTGTAACAACAAATTTGTTGTACCTCTTCTTATTTACTAAAATACGAGTGGCCTAGCCTTTTAGAGCAGGGCCCATAGATGTAGCCTAGGAGGGGTGAACTCCGTCATCAACCTCAGTGTCATTCTATTTTGATGTTACATGATTATGTGTGTCGTGTCCTTAATGGTTAACTTGCTCAGCTAAATTAAATCATTGTTTTGAAAGACCCATTTAAAACTTGCCAAGTTTCAGAGTACGATCTTCTTCTGCGATTGTCGGATCACAGTGTCATCATTGGTGTCATAAATGGGGCCCGCTATTTCCAGTAAACCTTCCTCATGTGTGGGAAAACAATGATCCTCCCTTTCAGTGGTATGAATAGGCATATCATTATGAGTAATGTCCTGGAGAAAAGTAGAATCAATTTCAACCTCATTTTCCATGTCAATATCATATGAATCTACAATACTCATGTCCTCAAACGCCCTTTCCTAAATGAAATTCCCTACTTCATCGTGTTGATCCTTATGGACTTTAGCAGGGCTCTCACTCATGCCATGCACATTCTCAACCCTTAAATTTGCATCCTGAAGGCCTTCGATGGGATTACGGTCATCACGATATTTCTTAGATTGATTCCATTCTTCCATATATTCCTCACTTTCATGATCGCCTTCCACATTTGAGTTTTCTCAAGGCCACCCTGATCATCCAACTGATTACATTTTATGGGGCTTTGTGGTTGACTATAATATTTTTCATTGACTAGATCAATTAGTATATAGAAAGTAAGGCAAGCTCAAGGAGATGACTAGGGTCTTTTTCATAAATGCATTGTACATAGTAGAGCTCATTACTCTTCAGAGTACAATACTCGTGTATAAAATCCTCATTCATGTGATCTACTAAATACTCATAAAACATAGCCAGCTCATCCACACATTCTTGCAATTCTTGAAGCTCTTCACGATTAAGCTTATTGAAAGGAAAGCGAAGACATATTCTCTTTCGGGACTAACCATTTTTCATGATTTTGCATATAATGCCAAAATGGAGTTGCTAGGGTGAATTAAAATGTTTTTACAAATGCTTGCTTACCAGCATTAAATTTGAAGTTCAATGAGGAACTAGGGCTTCATTCCTCCAATGGAGTCACCAATAATGATATGTCAATATGTCATACAGGGAACAAGACACACATCTCGTTTCCCAGGCAACGATGCCAAAATTTTACTGCTCAAACTAGTACAAATCCTAGGAGGGGATCCTATGGAGCAACTACTAGGTCAAGGGGAAACAATGGAGCGATAACCCACTGTCACCTCAACTAAAGATCCCTACTCTTTACGAACTTCCACCGCTGGGACGAGACCCAGTATGGGGAATCACGAGGATGGGTAGGTCAATGGGAGGATGAAGGGTGATTCCCACGGCCCATTCACAAGAGAGACTCGACAATACGGCTTTCTTGCTTGAAAAGCAAGGTGATAGGCTCTCTAGGAAAGGCTAGGAGGATTCTTGAGGCTGGGGTTTGAGAATATACCTTGTCAAGAGGTTTCCTAGACCCAAAAATCCTTGTGGAGAAATGGTCTTTATGTGATCTTTGTGGAATTAGAGTTGTAGGGTTGCAGGACCATACGTGACCTAGTGCACCTAGAATTAAGTCAACGATGTGGAGTTGATCAACCAAGGAGGGGCTTGAGATAATTATGCAAGAGAAGAGGATCGAAGGGCAAATATTTTTTTGAGAATTGAATGCAATGATCCAAATGAGGACACTAGCCAAGAGAAACCCAGGGCAAGAAACAATCCTTGAGCTAGGGCTTGCTATATCTCAAGATCCCACTGTCAGAATTTCTTGAAATTTGGAGGCCCTCTAGAGAAAACCCTAATGTAGTTATGAACAAGAGATTGAAGTTTTTTTTATGGCTACAATGGGAGAAAAATGATGGCCTAGGTGACCTATGGAGGCTAGGCCTAAAAGGAGAAGGAGAGGTGAGAGAAATATTCTTTAAAAGTGATCACCTATGGAAGGATTAGTGTTATATCCTTTGGGAGAGATGGAGTCAAAGATAGTTTGGTGTTTGGAAAAGATTTACCCAATCAAGAAGGCCTTCAAGCAGATTTGCATCGCATTAGGGCATGAGGGCAACTACTTAAGGTCTTTACTTTTATATGCAATAATTGATGACTTATCAAGATATATTTAACAACAATAATATCTAGGAACATTCACCCATTCATACATGGCCCATGCAATGATATAACACTACAAAAGATCAAAATTTCCACAATTTCGCATAGAAAAGCAATGAGTTTCAGACTTGTATAGCGAAAATCCCAACAACATTTTATATGACAAAGTAAATACAAGAATAAGCATGAAAAGGATAACTTACATGTACAAACAAGTATATCCAATTATCAAATTATGCCAATAATGAAACTCCAAAACAAGAGAAATAGATCCAAACATCAAAATACACCCATGCAATCAAAACTTGTCCTCCAAAATGGAATGTGAAATTCTCAAGTAGCTACTAAATCCCAATCCAAAAATGATGATGAGAGAAATGAATCACCTCTCATATATTTATACAAGTCCAAAGGGGATTCAATTTTCCTAATTAGCCTAATAATGCCCCTAATAATAAAATAATGTACAATAATGATATGACTTGGTGACAAGCCCACCAAAATAGCTCAGTAATACAATGAAAAGCCTCTCAAGGGGGGAAAATAATGAACATGATGAGTTGTTGGTCCATTGAAGAGGCCTAATGGAGTCCAAATGTGTCAAACTGAGAGAAGAGGCTCCAAAACATAATGGAGAAGGGGTTGGTCCCTTGTTTTCCAAGCATGTCACCTATGGTGCTCCAAAGTGGGTGTGGGGGCCCAATTACATCCTCATGGGTCTCCAAGTGGATCGATAATTCCTGCAAACTACTGTAAGGGCTAGGATGATGACATAAGCCCTCCCTTTGTCTCCTACAATGAAACACATATTCATCTGGACCCTAGAACATCTGCCAAACGTATGGTGCAAGTGTGGAGCCAGTTGGGCATGGTGAATCAAGTGCATCATCCTCATCCAAAAAGTGGAACACAAGCAATAAATGAGTAGTGATGGGGATCCATGAAGTACTTTCTACTATGGTGGAGACCCATGGCTCTCAATGCTCACCCTACAAGTTCCAATGTGTCCCAATGGAGGGCTAAGATCTCGTATAGAGAAACCAAACCCCAAACGGAGACCTACCTATAATCCTGCATAATATCCAATGTCACATGTGACCCTTGCACTCCAATACAACAAATCATTAGAATAATCAAGTAAAAGAGCTTACAAGTCATGGAACCAATGGGGCACTTCATGGTGGCACGCCCTTCCATAGTGGGTTAGGGCATGTACAAGTGTATCCAAGATCTTACAAGTCATAGAACCAATGGGGCACTTCATGGTGGCATGCCCTTCCATAGTGGGTTAGGGCATGTACAAGTGTATCCAAGCTCAATAAGGGGGTTAATCAAGGACCCTATTGGGTGGTCTCAACCTTTAAAGGGGGTGACATGTCCATTATACATCCATCAAATGGTAGAACACACATGAAGGTGTTGTTGTAGCTAAACTGCAAACATTAAGGAGGAATTTTGAAAATGCCCATATGCAAAGTAATGAATCCATTCATGGTTTCATCACAAAAATGCAAGATCTTGTTAATCAGATGAGGTCATTAGGTGAAAACGTTCCAGAAAGAAGGCTAATTGAGAAGATTTTAAGAAGTGTTCTACCTTAGTTTCAGATGTTCACTACCAATATTATGGTCTCCATAGATTTAAAAACCATGAAAATTGATTAATTAAGTGGATTCTTGTTAACTGTTGAAGAGAATAAACCATTTGATCAAGTAGAACATGCATTTTTTGCAAGGCATAGAGGAAGAGGAAGGAGTAAGGGTCCATATCATAATCAGAATCATAACAGAAATCGACAAAATTCACAAGGAAATGCATCTCCTTCGATAGGTAGAGGAAGGAATCCTAGTCAATTCAGAGGAAGAGGCAGAGATGGATCTCACGAAAGAGGACAAGGAAGAGATGGAGGCAAAAAGAGGCAGAAATGGAGGAAGAGGTGGAGGACCACAGTGTTATTATTGCAAAAATGTGGCCATCTTGAAAGAGGTTTTTATGCAAAAGTGCGAGATATGGAGCGAAAAGGTGCTAATAGAGTTGCTGAAGAAACTAGGAATGAGAAGTTATTCATCTCAAGTTTGATGGCACATAGTGAAGAAAGTGAAGCATGGTATATTGTTTTGGGATGTTCATCTCATATGAAATCTCAAGAGGAGTTGTGTATTGATGCAAGAAGGAAGAGTAATAGTTTATGCATCAAGGAAACTTAGAACCCACGAAGAAAACTATGCAACCCATGATCTAGAAATGGCAGCGATTGTTTATGCACTAAAGATTTGGAGACACTACCTTCTAGGAAGGAAGTTTTATCTTAGAACTGATCATTGTGAGCTACAACACATATTCACTCAAGACCACTAAAATGCAAGACAAAGACAATGCTTTGAGCTAATTAGTGAATATGATTTTGATATCACTTACATAAAAGGAACCGTAAATAGGGTGGTTGATGCTTTAAGTAAGAGGCCTAAGATATTTTCAGTGATTCCCTTAAAGACAAATTTGAGGGAGAAACTGCTTGATTTACAATCTAAAGACACTTGGTACCAGGACGTTAGCAAAAGTTTGAGGGTGGATGAAATGAGGGTCCCAAAATATGAAGAATACTCCCTTGATAACAATGGGCTACCACGATTTCGAGGAAGGATATATGTACCACCGAATGAAGGTATACACCAGTTAATCTTGAATGAAGCACATCGCGCAGTATACATGGCCCACCTAGGTGTTAAAAATATGAGTGCAGACTTGAAACCACTCTTCTTTTGGAAAGGGATGTAGAAGGACATCGTGAACATGGTAGCAAGATGCTTAGAGTGTCAACGAGTAAAAGTTGAACACAGACATCCAACAGAATTATTGCAACCCCATGAGATACCAAAATCTAAATGGGAATTTATATCAAGGGACTTCATTGTGGGACTACCAATGACCTCAAGAAGAAATAATTCCATATCTGTAGTGGTTGACACGTTGACCAAGAGAGCCCATTTCATACCAGTTAAGACTACATATAAGGCACCAAAAATAACAGAGTTTTTATTGATGAGATTATGAGATTGCATGGAGTGCATTGGAAGATCATATCTGATAGGGGAGCAGTGTTTACAGGAAGGTTTTGGACCAATTTCCAAGAAGCCTTGGGAACCCAGTTGAAATTTAGCATTGGTTATCGCCCTGAGATAGATGGGCAGACAGAGAGGACTAATCAAATCCTCGAAGAATGCTTCAGATGTATGTGATGGACCAACAAAAGAGATGGGAGGAGTTTTTACCCCTCGTGGAATTTTCTTACAATAATAGTTATCAGAGTTCCTTCAAGATGGCGCCATTTGAGTTCTTCTACGGAAGACCTTGCAGAACACCTCTCAATTGGGACCGACTAGAGGAGTGAGTATTAATAGGACCAGAAGTGGTGCAAGAGATGGAAGAAAAAATGATTATATTAAGAGGAGGCTAAAAGAAGCACAAGATCAACAAAAGAGCTATGCTGATGCTCATCAGGTAGACCGAAGTTATGAAGTGGGAGATAGGGTGTTCCTGAGAGTAAGGCCCCAAAAAAGATCTTTAAGATTCGGAAAGGGAGAAAAATTGTCTCCACGGTTTGTGGGACCTTTTGAAATATTAGAAAAGAAAGGGTCAGTGGCATATAGGCTTGCCTTACCTCCATCTTTAGCACGTACAAATGATGCGCTTCATATTTCTGTTTTGCGTCATTATATTTCAGATCCTTTGCATGTTATTGATTTTGGTCATTTGCGGGTTTCAAACGAGGGAACAGTAATGGCCGAACTATTTCGCATACTAAACCAGTGAACTTTGCAGCTTAGACAATGGTTAGTGGACTAGGTTAAGGTCCAGTGGGACAATTATAGTCCCAGTTCAGCTACTTGGGAGGATGCTGAGGAGATGCATCACCGTTTTCCTTACCTAGTCCAAGGACTTCGAGACGAAGTCTATTATTAAGAGGGGGTGTATGTAGTGCCTCGCTCTAGCTGACTGACAATGATATGACATTAACATTTATTTAGCCCTAAGGCCCACACTTTGTTCTTTGAAGACCTCAGGTTGAGGATTCAGATACATGACTCTATTATTAGTGGTTGTGATGTTTATGTATGTTCTCCATCGATATTATGATGATTGTAGCATTAATGGTTATGCATGTTCTATATTGATATTATGACGATTGTAGCATAAATGGTTATGCATGTTCTCTATTGAATTTATGATGATGATAGAAGTAAAGGACATGTATGCTCTCTATTGATATCATGATGATGATAGCTTTGATGGATAGGTATGTTTTCTATTGATATTATGATGTTGATAACTTTGATGGATATGTATTATGATGATAATAGCCATGATGGATGTGTCCCCTATGTTACCGACTTGCATTAGTTTTGGTTCACAATGAACAATTATGCGAATGAATAGGTGATGTTGATAATGCTATTATGACAATGACTAACACTGAGAAACCTTGTTACTAATGATTATTGAGTATGGCAGGAAACCACCAAAGGCACTCACATATGATGAGTTGACGACACCTGGTTTGATGAAAATTTATATTTTGTCTTTGAAGTTCTAAGTCAATTTTGAAACCTGCTATATATGTTCATCTATATTTTGATGATGTGTTAGTGGTTGCAGACACAGATTAGTTGCTTAGTTGAATGACTCACATATGGGTGATGGGGTTATACAATTGGATGGAACTGCATGGGAGAGGTGAGAGAGTGTCCCTGATCTCACCCACTAGCACTCCCACCATGACATGGGCTGGAAAGGTTGAAACACCTTTGCCTTGAAGATCATGATGTCATGAGGGAAAGTCCCAAAGTTGGGTCGCTCATGAAGATTTTATCGAGGGACGCGCATCAAGGCAGATTCCTTGATCCCCAACACCATTAGTCTCACTACAGCAGGCAACATAAGAGGTGACAATGGTCTCCGTTGTTGCACCTATACTTTCCCCTCGTAGTTGTTGAATGCTTGAAGGGCAAGTGGTGTGGCACCCTTGGAACTTTAAGGGAATTTCTTGAATGGAAAGACCAACTTGGCGCCCTTGGCATCACAAATAAACTATTAGGCATGGTACCCTTGAAACTTCAAGGGAATTTCTTGAAGGGCATGACCAACTTGACACCCTTGGCATCACAAATAAACTGTTAGGCCTGACACCCTTGGAACTTCACGAGAAGTTCTTGAAAGGCACGACCAAACTTGGCACCCTTGGAATCATTAAAAATAAATAAATTAATAAATATAATCAAGATATGAAAACCAAGTAAATTCACATCAAGGGTAAATGATGTTAGAAACATAGGTAATTAAATCAAGAATAAAACTTGGGTTAAGAGGATCATAGGAAAAAATAAAATATTTTACCTTAAAAACTCTACCCTTCCCATGTTGGAAAATATTAGGTAAATAATGTAATTTAATTATGTAAAAAGGGGAAAGAGAGACATAAATGTAAGGATAAATATTAATCCTAAAATAGCTAAACCTAATTAAGAGAAGAGGATGGTGAATTAAAATAATATTTATAAATTAAATTTTAGAGAAATTTAGAGAACCTTCATGTGACAACAACCAACATAAGAATATTCATCTAAGAGACAACTTGAGTTAAATTAGGAAGTAGATAGGAGATCAAATCTTGAATTATCAAATGACTTTAGTAATGAACACAAATTAAGGAGTAAAAAGGGGATCAAGAGACAACTAGGAGAAGAAATAGGAATCTTGTTGAGGTGAGGAAAAATATTAGTTTTAAATTAAAATTTAAGTAAATAAGTTTGGATACCCTTGATGAGAGAGTGACACGTGGGTGGGTGAATAAGCAAACTATTGAATTATAAAAAAATAATTAATTATGTATGAGATTCCAAGTGTCACCTATGAGGATTCCTATAAAAGAATAGGCAGGCCATGGGAGAAAGGACTTTTCTTTATCCTATTGTTGGATGGATGAGACTATGTCAAAGTAATGACTATGAGTTATAGTGAGTTTGGTGAGATAGAGGACTTTAGAGAGGGGACTCTTGAGCCAAGGAGTGCTCTCCTCTACCAGCTAATACATTTCTCCATTGTAGTACCCCATTGTAGCTCGGGGGTCTGCGGAGAAGGAGAGTACCCAAGGAATAGGCTGGGAGGTCAACTATGGGTCATTACATTCAGATTAAGCACATCGGTATTCACACTTGGAGGCGACTGAAAACAAAGAAGGGAAAACAACAGTAAGTCAAGTTTGAATCTTGTCTCTTGGTGAACAATACCTATGTTGTTATAATATTCTTCTGTATGAATTCATTATGGTTGTAGTTAATAACATGTAATTAGATGATATGTTCAATGAAGTGAAATTCAGGAAAGTTTTATATAATGCTTAATAATTTTTGAGTTCCTAATGCTATTTTTCTTATGGTTGTATTTTTAGTAAAAAAATAAATTATAAGGTTGGTCCTTATAATGACAACACACATACTCCTCTTGTGATCACTGCTCCTCTTGAATCAATGTCGAAAGGTGATTCCCCTTGACAATATGCCCGCTACTTGTGGACATGTAAATTCCTATGTTACCCCAAACAAAATGCCTTCCTTTTTCTTCCTTCAAGATATCTATCTACTTTGAAACACCTTGATCAATAAACAACCTATCTACCCTTTACATGTTGCGCTTCATAAGAATTTCCATAATTGAGACCTTTTGCAATCCTGCTCCTTTAACCTGTTATTCCTCAAGTCGACTAACCTTCCCATAATGTTGATGACTCCTTTGACTTTTTTGATGATATGCCTTTCTTCTCGTTTTTCAATTTGAAAGAGATGACAATCATTGTGGACCTGTATTCCTTTAACCAATCTTCTCCCTCTGACCAAATATATTCCTTTAATGCTTCATGAAATAAACTATCTTACTTTCTTTGATTGTTTCTCTTTCCCTAGTCTGCTATGATCTCATGACTTGACACATCTGATATTATCTTAACCTTTCTGCAATCCTTTCTATGACTTGTCAATTTGACGATGTTATTTTATTAAAGTGCCTACGATGCAAAAATAAAAATAAAAAAATCTCAAATTGCTCAACCTATCATTTTTCATCTGTCAACTTGTTATATAGGCTTCCTATGTTCAACATCCACCGAACAGGGAGTCTTCAACAACAAAGTTCAGAACAAGATTGAAACCAGCTCTATAGTTGGATCATCTTGAACCTTGACATCTTCTATTGTAGAATCATCTTACCCTTTTGCCTTTACAAAACCTGAAAGCATTACTACTAAGACTTTCTCATTTGCTTGGTCTTCTTGCATCTTTTTTCTTCTCTAGAATTTCTTGTACCTGATATTAGGGTTGTCCATCATGAAAGATTCCATATTGTACTTGCAATCACGTGTTATATGTCCATAGTTATGGTATTTGTAGCATTCAACATTTGGCCTAAATGATGGAGCGACAAACATATACTTTTGGCTAACAAAATCATTGAAGTATTTGTCTTGAGTTCCTACAACCTTACTTCTAGGATTTTGATAATGCCCTTGATAATTGTACTTGTCATCAGCTTTACAATCCCTAAGCATATGTCCAAAGTTAGTACATGAAAAACAATAACCATTAAACAAATTAGTGTACCTAGATGAGTTATCTTGTCTTGATGATCTTCTGTGTTCATACTTTCTTGAAGGAGGTGCATCCTCTTGTTAATCCTTGTCCTTGAATCTTTCAAAATTACTTCTTGGAGTCGCCACATTTTTAATATTCTTTTGTCCTTTATTTTGGTTTGGCCTTGGACAAATCCTGCTATCAGATGTCTCAGCGATCATGCTTTGCAGGGACTTGGATCTTGTGTCTTCACTGAATGGAACTTTTTCTGCTTGTTTTACCTTTATCTTCGAATGAGCAATGTCGTTGCTCTTCCTTTCGTCATCTAATGATTTCTACTTTTTCCATTTCTTGAAATTTTCTATTTAAATTAAGGAGGTGTCAAGTTCCTCTTGCTTTCGAGAAATAGCCCCTTGAAACCTTATTTTCAAGATTTTTCGTATTTCTTTTGCCTCTTCTACTTGTAGCTTTAGAAGAGTGACCTTTTATGCTTCTCTGTTAAGAACATGTATTTGTTCCTCCTGCCTTTCATTTTCCTTTCTGACCCTGTTAACTTTTGTTGAAGAGGCATCTAGTTCTTTTTGTTATTGATTGACTTCAGCCTCACACTTCTGAATAGATTCTTCTAATTTCCTTTTTGCTTCATGCACTTGGAGTTGTAAGAGAAAAATTTCTTCTTTGAGTGGCTCATATGTTTTTTCATTCCTTAAAGGCACTGATTAATGATTTCTTCATGTCATCTTCTACTTCTTCTTCATCATTGTTATCAAATTCTTCAGCCTGAGAAACTACATGATTTGAAACATGGTTATCATCATCTTTATCATAATCTTGACCTAAATGAAGATTTTGAATTTTCTCCCAAAGATGTTTGGCAGGTGAGCATGGACCTATATTGAATTTTACGAAATCTAGCAATGCACTTAAAATGATACTCATATCCATTAAATTTCACTTTTTGAATTCATCGGTGGATGTATCTCCATCAATAACTGAAAACCATACATTACATCCAATTGCTTGCAAATAGGCTTCCATTATAGCTTTCCAAAATGCAACATTTGATTTATTAAACATAGGAATTGGACCAACTTGTGGATTTGAAACTATTTCAATATATGGAACTTCCTTAGATTCCTTTGAATGCTTGGCAACTTGCATTTTTTATTTTCCCATCTCTGCACTATGATATTTTCCTTCCAGTTGTTAAATTGTTACTGAAGGAACTTCTTTGATACCAATTGTTGGAAATAATAAGAGGGGGTTGAATCAATATTTCTTATCAATTAGTGTATTTTTAACTTCACAAAGCATTAATTGTTATGATAAATAGATAAACATAAACATTCATCAACACCATTCAACAATGCATGACAATAGGGACAGTAGACACATTTTTTTTAGGTGGAAAATCCTCTGAGACAACCATTGAACGCTTAATATTTGTCTTCAAAGATTTACATCAAGTTTTCTGCTTCAACAGAAGGAGGCTTCAACCCCCTGATTTACAAGCTCCAACCTATAGGATGCTCCTATGCCATGTTTCCCAACTCCAACTGGAGGGATGCTCTAATGCCCTAGTCTTCATGCTCCAAACTGACGAATGCTCCAACACCCTGTTTACCAGCTACTATTAGATTCATGCTCCAATGCCTTGTGCAAGCTCTAACCTGCCTTAGTACCACCCTACCGCCTTGAAGTGTTCTCAGGCTTCAACTTGTAGGAGACTCCACTCCCACCTTGCACAACCCTGCCACCCTGATCACCCAACAGACCACATTTCACAATTTTCACATTGGATCCGCCTGTGCTCAATGTCAATATAAAGGAGTTACAAAACAATATTTGTCTACCTCTACTCAATCTGCACATCAAACCTTAGCTTCTAATATCCACACAAATTTTATTTTGCTTTATCTACACATGAAAACCTAGTTGAACCAAATTCAATCAAGATGTCTTTGTTCAACCTTAGTACCCAAATCTGACTGTTGCACAATCTACACATGAAACCCTAATATCTACGTTTGCATCAGACCTTCAAAACCTAGAATCACAACATACATCTCTTCACAATATAAGTCATGACACACTTTCTAGCAACCCTAACTGTAACCAAACAACTCAGCTAGCCATAATGCAATTTTTATTAGTGTTTGATATTTGATATAATCAACCTCTTAATGTCTCAAAACATCAAGTCAAACTTTTGCACATCATGTAAGTTTGGCAGACCAATCTCTGTTGCAATGTCCTTATCGTATCAATGTTATCTATATACAAGGCTTCGATTCAACAACCAACATACCCTTAGATTGTCTCACTATTTAGGTGTACTTCACTCAGTCTCAAAGGCTTGGAACAATGTAATGAGTTCAAACACTTTGTCACTATATAATTATCAACTTGCAGTTTACAATATATGTGAAGGATATGTTCATACAACTTATCAATCTTGTTATCACAATTTTAGTTAATATTTTTAAGGTGTTGACAATTTCAGTGTCAGCACCAATTTGCAAAAAATAATATAAAAGCGTTGAGAGATAAAATATCAGTGTTATTCTTGATTTGTAAAATAAAAATGCGTTGACAACCAAAGTAGCAGCACCAATCTATAAAATTGGATTATTAAAAGAAAATTTTAATTATGGATGGTCAATATTAAAGGGTGTTGATGGAGCAGACATCAGTGAAGGAGCATGCACTTGATCAAGTGAGCGCTGACAATTAATTTGTCAGCGACAAAACTTTGTTTTACTCTGTTTTTTCCTGTAAAACACAATAACTTTGAGCGCAGATTTTGAACAGTTGGAAACGAAATTTTAAAAACCAAAAGAGGTTTTTGTTGGTAACAGGCTCGGTTAAAAAAAACCTCTTCCATTTTTCACAGGTGTAATGGTTTGAGAGATCTGAAGGAATCTTTGATGCCTATTTTTCTAGATTTTGCAATTCAAGTTTTTCCTTTTTTAGCCACTGTTTAAAAATGGTTTTCTGAACAACTAGGAATGAATTGTTGAAAACTCAAAGAGGATTTTAGAGAGAACATAATGATTAACAAAAACCTCTTTTGGTTTTTACACAACTACCACGGTTTGAGAGTTTCGAATGGATCTTTGAAGCCCATTTTTCAGGAATTTGCGAGAATTATTTTTTTCTATTTTTAGAAAAAATGCTCAATTAGTTTGAGTGTCACATCATCAATTCGACTTGGGGTTAGATACTATCTCCTTGATTATTTGATTTAGTAAGCTATAAATAGATCAATAGGTTTGAGATCCATTATTTTTGGATCTTTAACAGTGTGTAAGTAGTCTATAAAGACTACCATTTTTGTAATGGACAAAGGTTCAATTTTTGTTCAAAAACTATTGCACTCTGTATATTTTGGAATATTTTAAAAAAGAAAGCCTGAAGCTACAACAAATATTCATGAGTTGAGTGTTCTGAATTTGTTTTCTCCAATTTGATGTGTTTCCTTTTTCCATGATGTGTGATCTTCTAATGATTGAATGAAAGAACCTAAACAAAATTCATTCATTGCAATTCTTTGTTTATAGATTCAATTATCTGCATTCTTATTTCTAAAGTTGGTTTTGGAATTTTTTTTTTGATGTTCCTTCTCAGTGGATTGTTACTCTCATATTTTACCTCTCGTTACGACAAATTAATGATTCAGAATTACTCATCTACCTTGCCTTTGTTGACTATTTTAGTGTGATCTTACATTAAGCCAAAATAGACTCCATCACCCAATGGTGTTTCTTTTTCTCCATATTCTAACAACACCAGCAAATTTTACATTAATTTGGCCATAGAGTATTTAACAAACCTGCTACCATTGTGACCTAGCGTAGTTGAGTTTGAGGAGAGACCCCCCTTCCGATTGAGGGGTCAGCTTCAATCCCAAAGCAATTAGAGGTTACCTTAGAGTTTTTCTCCCAAAACTGGGGTTTTCTCTAAGTGATAACATTTTGGTACCATTGTCGAGGAGCGAAGGTGAAATTTTCCCTAGGAGAACAACAAGATCCAGATCTGATTGTTGATGGTGAACAATTTTCAGACATATGTAAGTTGTGTTTCATTCACTTGGCGACTCCATTGTCAAACAATCCAGAGTTAAAAACATTCATGGTGACTCCACTATTCGAATAATTCAAAGCTTGAACTGCGGATTTAGTTGCCTAATCAATTGAAATGACAAAGTATGTTGAAGATTCTTTGTTTATTAAAGGTTTTAGGGAGTATTATGATATGTTTGATGATGATCAAGTGGAAGATGTTTTCTCAACTTTTTTACCTAGGTATTTAAGATTATGAAAATGTTCCAAGGAGAAGAGCTATTTTTTACAATCATTTGTTGAAAACTTTGAGAAAGGTATTGAGGTCTTAGATGCTCTAATTCAATCCCATTGTTTCCATTATCAAAATCACTCTTTTGAAAACATTTTTTGGCCAAAATAAGAAAATGAAGTAATGCCCTTAGTTTTAATGATTGAAAAATGTTGTCTTTTAACAAGAGTTTCACAATTCACAGCTAAAACCATATGTTGAAGAAAAGAGTACATATGAACTATCCAACCATAATAATCAAGTCATAAAATATTTTGAGGATCAACAAACAAAATATGTTTTCTATTATTATATAATTGTCTATATGGAAGGATTTTTCAAATTAAATTTTTAGTTATGTCTTCACTGTGAGAACCAACAGTATCATCAGCGGCCATTGCCCTTATGTGTTCCAGTTTTGATTTTGCTAAAGCACAGTACAAATGCCACAGTATTTGAGCAGCTACTAGATTTGTTGCATTGACATTTTTTATTATTTGATTAATCAGTGATTTCAACAATTTAGTGTAGGATGAGTGTGCAATAAGCTTGTTGGCCAAGCATTTATTTTCAGTCTGCAGATTCAGTTTGCTTTGCAGTGGGGTTTTTTGCAGCATTGTACAATTTTCAGTTTGAGTGTGGTTTAGTTACAGCTTGATTTCAGTTGCAAGTTCCAGTTGTTGAGTTGGGATCAGCCTAATGGATCAAGCCTCTAGTCTATAGGGCTTCTTGCTGCCATCTATGATCGACAACATCCTCGTGGAGCTAGTTGTTATCACAATTTTAGTTAATAGCTTTAAGGCGCTGAGAATTTGAGTGTCAGGACCAATTTGTAAGAAATAATATAAAAGTGTTGGCAGATAAAATATCAACGTTGTTTTGAATTTGTAAAATAAAAGTGCGTTGACAACCAAAATAGTAGCGCAGATTTGTAAAATTGGCAAATTAAAAGGATATTTTAATTCTGGATGGTCGATATTAAAAGACAATGATGGAGCACACGTCAGCGAAGGAGCAGGCACTTGATCAAGCAAGCACTGACAATTAATCTATTAGCGATAAAACTCTGTTTTACTCTGTTTTTTCTTGTAAAACATAGTAATTTTGGGCATAGATTCCGAACAACTGGAAATGAAAATTTAAAAACCAAAAGACATTTTTGTTAGTAACAGGTTCACTTTAAAAACCCTCTTTCAGTTTTTAGACAGGTGTAATGGTTTGAGAGATTTGAAGGAATCTTTGAGGCCTATTTTTCTAGATTTTACAATTCAGTTTTTTCTTGTTTTAATCACTATTTTAAAAATAAGTTTCCAAACAACTAGGGATATATTTTTGAAAACCCAAAGAGGATTTTGGAGGGAACGAACCAATTAACAAAAACTACTTTCAATTTTTACACAATTATAATGGTTTGAGAATTTTGAATGGAATTTGAAGCCTATTTTTCAAGAATTCGCCAGAATTTGTTTTTTAATATTTTTAGAAAAAATACCCAATCAGTTGGAAAGAAACCTCACCAATTTGACTTGGGGTTAGATCTTATCTCCTTGATTATTTGATTTAGTAAGATATAGATAGATCAAGAGGTTTGAGATCCATTATTTTTGGATCTTGAATAGTTAGTAAGTAGTCTATAAAGACTATCATTTCTATAATGAACAGTGGTTTGGATTTTGTTAAAAGTACTATTGTACACTATATTTTTTGGAATATTTTAATAAACAAATCCTAAAGCTACAACAAATATTCATGTGTTGAGTGTTCTGAATTTGTTTACCCCAGTTTGATGTGTTTCTTTTGTCCATGATGTATCATATTCTAATGATTGAATGAAAGAACCTAAATATAATTCATCCATTGCAATGCTTTGTTTATAGATTCAATTATTTGCATTCTTCTTTCTAAAGCTTGTTTTGGAATTCATCTATTTGATGTTCCTTCTGAGTGGACTATTCCTCTCATATTCTATCTTTTATTACAACAAATTAATGATTCATAATTGCTCAGCTACCTTGCCTTTGTTGATTGTTTTAGTGTGATTTTACATTAAGCCAAAATAGACTCAATTGCCCACTGGTGTTTCTTTTTCTCCATATTCCAACCACAGTAGCAAATTTTACACTAATCAGGCCATAGAGATTTTAACTGACTTGCTACTTTTGTGACCTAGGGTAGTTGAGTTTGAGGAGAGATCCCCCTCTGAATTGAGGGGTCAACTTCAATCCCAGAGTGATTAGAGGCTCCGTTAGAGTTTTTCCCCCGCAACTAGGGTTTTCTCTTAAGTGACAACATTTGCATTGATCAAATGTTGAATATCTTCAATGTATTCCAAAAATGCCTTCGAATTTCTGTGGCGATGAAGGATGACACAGTGGGAATTGATGAAAATGACTTTTCTCTTGCTCCTTTTGCAAGTTTGGTCTCATAACTAACCATGCATGACAATCATCTAACCTCTTGAAAAATCACTGCTTAGATAGATGATTTGATGCCAAGATTAACTTAGTGTAGGCTAAAGAGTTTTCCATTATAGCCGCTTTAGTCCAAATATGTGATTTGAACTTTCACAGGTCAGCTCAATACTTCTTCCACAGGCATATGTATATGGTTAAGGACTAGCAAGACAAGCTTCAGTTTGTGTCACTTGTTCATTGGTCAAGGAATGATATTTTCCTCCAACAGACACTTAGAACGATACAAATTTCAGAACAATAATGCAATCAAATTAGCCTAATAATCTTCAAGCTAATTGGAGAAATTTGTGTTATAGGTGTCTTTGTATCACTAAAAAAATTGTACTCAAATACTCGTTGATTTTAAACTTAGATAGTCATTTTTTTATTCCCTTGTGCTTCAAAGTTAACATTCCTATATATTCAACAAGGTTGTTTTATACACAACCATTATACATATTCATATACAAATTTTATGTTCAAAGTTATATTCATGTGTATGTGTTGCATGCCATGTAAAGGCAATTAGCTTCTTGTTGACAGTGTTAGACCTGCCAACATTCAGGGGATCTCCCCAGTATGAAGTCCCAACTAGACATCACACCGTTTGGTGTAGGAGTCCCATCTGATACGATGGCCTGGTTTCCATTCTCTTAGAGATATGTCTTAGCTCTTGTTGTTCAACACATGAGAGGGTTATGTTTGTAACTTCAAGAAAGCGAGGTGAGTGTGCCTGGTGAGTGCTTAATATAACTTTGTGTCCAAGTTCTCTTATTGTCAAAAGGGGGAGGTAAAAGTGAGCCTCTTGATGAGAAGGAATAGTCTCAACCTAGAAACAAACGCACGTGAACAACAAGAAGGGTATTTCCAGCATCCAACGAAATAGTCCACAACGAATGCAGTATTCGTGAAAACCAAAGCTCAAGGGAAAACACGTACACTATCTAGCACAATAGTCCACACAGGGGTGACATTCATTAACACCATGATATACACAAAGATGGTATGTCTAATGTCGGGTGGAGTAATCCACACAGATGGGACAACAGTGATAAACAATACAACACATCTTCAACAATATGAGGACTAAAATAACCGTAGTAGTTCAACTACCTTAGTACAGGTTAAGCAAACATGCATTACAAATGATTAAATAATAGTCTTACAAACAGATACAAAACATGCGTGAAAACATGTTGGCCTGAGTCAGACTTCTGAATTAAGAAAAATATCTAAGACACATATGTACACCATACATCACTAGTCCTAGTGTTGGGACATTGGAGCCACTCCTCGCTCCTCAAAGAACAGATTACAAACTCTCAAGGCTGTGTGGGAGGAGCCAAGGTGAAAAATACTTTGCTCATACAATCAGGGGGTATATATAGCCAAGGGGGGTATAACTGACCCTTGTGACTCCTACTTCCTTCTTTATTGTTTGACTTCCTATGACTTTTCGACTTCATATGTCAGTCTCTTGGATTTCCACTTTACATTACATTGATTACAACAAGTATGGTCCATATTAGTGATGTGGTCAAGACAACTCATGACACAACTCGACGTGAAACTACTGACATGTACTGGTTGATTGTGGTGTTTGTTTCGAGTTGTTGTGCTGCTAAGTGATGATATGCTCTCGACCTAACATGTCTTCACCTCCACATAGCAAAGTGTGTGAGGTATTTGATGGTCTTGGTCTTTGTTTCACAGTGCATGTGAATGTGTCCCTTTTCGCTCACTTGCTCAATGTGCTTCATGTGTTTGTTTGACCATGAGCAAGTCTTCTAACATGCGCCTCTTTTCCATCCCATTCTTTGTCGTGCCATATTTCATCGATGTACCTATTCCTGCAATTAGCCATGATGAGACGACATCAAATCCAAAAACCTCCTAATCTACCATGATGCATTGTTTTCCATTTCGGTGCAGGTGCCCAGGAGAGGGATAAGGCACTTAGACTACAGGGGCACAACACAGGCTAGGATGTGAGGCTCCGGAGCATTGTCAGGAAAAACTTCGCAGATGTCATTGGGAGACATATTTTTGCAATTTGAGACAACAGTGACAAATGCGGGGCAAAAGCCAACAGGGAAGCAGAACTGCGCAGTTTTTGGGAAGAAGGCCAAGCGAGGTGTCGGGGAGCTACTGGGTCGAAACTAAGCAATTTCCCAAGGGAGCATAGGGCAAGTCATCTAGCTAGGATCTGCGCAATTTCTTTCGGGATGACACTGTGGGCAACAAGAGGCACTGGTAGAAAAATATGTGTAGTTTTCCATAGGAGCACAAAGTTAGGCTGCGGGAGCTGCTAGTCAAAAATACGCAATCCTGAGAGACAGTTCTAGCCCAAAAAGTTCTACGCAGTTTTTGAGCTGGTTGTAGAGTAGGGAAGAAGGGTTGAACAGGTCATCTCTCCAAAATTCTTGAACTAGTTGCAGAGCAGGGAAGAAGGGCTGGCAGAATAGGACAACTCTGCGCAATTCCTAGGCTGGTTGCAAAGCGGGAAGGAAGGGAAGGACATTACAGGTCTACGCAATTTCTGAGCTGGTTGCAGAGCATGCAAGATGGGCAGGGCAGGATAGCTCTGCGTAATTTTGGAGCTCAGTAAAACTAGGGTCACAACTCAAGTTCTTTCTCTGGTTGACTAGAAGGAGGCTTAATGGGAGGTCTTGTGGGAAGCGCAAAGTGGATCGGCTTCTGGGACAACTTCTTTGTAGTTCTGGGAGTGAGTCAGCTAGCTCATTTCTAGAATTGCGAAGAGCAAGCTGCCCGGAGAACAACCTCAAGCTCTACGTAGTTTTGGGAAGCAATGCAAAGTCATTGAGATTGGGTCTAACTAATGAAGGGTTGTCCGGTCGACATATTTTCAGGAAAATTCACTGAGTGTGAAAGCAAGTGTACTCTTGAAAACACGACAATGTGATCACACACTTAGCACGACTCGTTGACAAGACACCTCAAACCATCAAGACAACATGTGCTAAGTGATATTAACTCAAAGGTTGAGAGCGACAGTTGAAATATGTCTTTGAACAACCATGACAACACTTTGCAATAGTGTTTACAACTTAGTGTGTAAGTGTGACCAATGTCAATAGAGCAAAAACATCTCATACACACAAAGACAAACCTTCAAAATGCCAGAACAAATTCGCAAGCATGACATAACGATCAATAAGCCAAAAGACGACCATTGATCGATAACGAAAATAGGATGTGAAAACTCAACAAGATCTCATGGGATGAGCCCGAGTGTTTCCAACCATCAAGGTAAAAACCAAGGCTCCGAAATTTGGATGTAGGACAAAAATTTTGAGGGTGTTGCAACAGCTACAAGACTCGGCGACACACTTGTTGATTACCAACTTCTTTTTTTCGGTTCATGTGCAACACAGGGCCTTGGCCTTTCGGGAAGTATTGATTCATTGTCTAGGTTACTTTGGCTTCCCCACTTACCCCATGGATAGACATGGTTCACCGTGTACCAACTTAGTCAAACACAACAAAATTTTCAGCTAGATCACAATGTTTCAAAATTGGGAAGGGAAGTTTGGTTCACAAGCTTAAGATTTGTAGAGTATAAGTTTTCATCTTTAGTGGTGCTCTGCTGCCAGCAAGCCTAGACAGTACCCCGATGGAGTCACGCAGGAACATAAGCATTTCTCCACTACCAGCGAGCCTGGTCAGTACCCCGGTGGAGTTGCCTACTTCACCTCTCTGCGCAGGAAGCCTTTCTCTTATTTCGCCTTTGTATTTTTTAAAGAGGACTCTGCATAGGCACTTATTTATTTTTGGGGAAAAACAGGATCCCGACTTATTGAGAGTAGAAGAGGTTGTTCCTTCAGAGAAGCATATAAGAGCTCTGATTTAGGTTTACTCGTTTAGATTTTTCCCCTTCTCCGTTTCTACTAGTTGGATTAAACTTGAACTCACAAAGCAAAAGACTGAGTATAGGCATGGGGTTTCCCAGTTTGGACACAAGTTCATGGTTTGGCCAGAGCTTACCTTACAAACGGTTCATATTTTTCGTCCAGGCTTCATCAGCCAAAAGTTACAACCAAGCACAAAGAAGACAGACACATGATTGGCCAAGTGTTGCAGTGTCACAAGACTCTTTAAACTCGGCCATATACTTATTCAAAAGCTAGAACAATATAGGATAACACTTATTTATAAAACAAAAAACGACGATACAACTAAAACAAAGCAAAGCAAACAAAGCAAAAACAATAAAGTAAAGCAGAAAAGAAATAACAACAAAGTAACAGAGCAATAGTAAGCATGTTATGTACATGGGCGAGGCACAACCCCAGATCACTGAAAATAACATTTTAAATCTAGGATTTTGATAGGAAGGTTTTCAATCCTCCCATCAAGTGATTGCAAGTGATACTTGTGTTGGCCAAGTTTTTCATGAACCGTGTATGGACCAATACACAGAGATTGGAACTTCACATGTTTTCCTTTGTCTTCATGGGGTTTATCCCATTTCAAGACTAAGTCACCCACAACGAAGCTAGTTTTCCCTGTAGACTTACGATCGAACCATCTCTTAATACAATTCTGGTGGAGTGTAAATTTTTCTTTTGCTTTCATCTATTCTTCCTGTAACTTGTATAATGTGTCCATCCTATGCTGAATCAATAGACACGGGTTGCCTCGAGATTCTTGGGATAACTAGAGATCAAGAAAGTAGATATTGGGTGGCAAGATGGCTTCTTTACAGTATACAAGGAAGTATTTAGATGTGTTTAGAGAGGGCTTGGGTGTAACTTGGTTAGCCCAAAGTGCATTCACCAGGGCAGAATGTCAATTTTGTTGCTTAGATTAAATGGTCTTTTTTATGATGTGAATAAGATTCTTGTTTGTTGATTCAGCAAGACCATTTCCCTGCAGGTAGTAGTTAGATGAGTGTTTAAGCACAATACCATATTGCAATGCAAAATCATACAATTTCAACGAAGAGAAGTAAGTTGCATTGTCAAAAACAAGTGAAACGAGAATGCCAAACCTCGAGATAATGTTCTATTGGAGGAAGCTGATGACTTCTTGGTCATTCACTTGTTTGAGCGGAATTGCTTTCGTACACCACATGAAGTAATCTGTAGCAGTCAGAATGTAGTTGTGATGCCTTGATGAATGGGGGAATATTTCCCTAATGATGTCTAAGCCCCACAGTTGGAATGTTTCATCCACTGCAACAAGCTACAACGGGGTTGTTGACCTTCGTGTTCTATCGATGCATTGTTGACAGACCGACACTTGCAGGCATAAGCATGCGCATTCTTAAACAATGTAGGCTAGTAGAAACCTTCTCTCATGACTTTATGTGCAGTTGTGTTACCTGCGAAGTGACCTCCGTCTAGTCCGTCATGCATGTCACGCAACACTCTCTGAATCTTGTGCCTTCAGGCACTTGAGAAAAATTTCGTTGTTGTGCTTTTTATAAATAACTCTGTCATCCACTAGTAATATAAGACTTTGAGGCAAAGTGCCCTCTTCTGTGACATGGAAAAGTGAGAGGGAAAGATGTCTTGCTCGAGGTACTGGTGCACTTCTTCGTACCAAGAGTTGTTGTGCAAAGTGGGTGGTGCTCTCTCTCTATATTATACATATCGATTTCTTGCTCTCAACCAACGAGCTCTTCTTCTTATTGGGTGTGTACTGATTCTGTTGCTAGTTTGCAGAGACCATGACCCTTGACAATGTGAACTGGCTTGATATCTAGATCATACTCTTGAAGTCCTATCATCTAGTTTGCACGTCTTTCACCCAGCTCTTGTTGAACAAGCATCGCTCTAACTATTGGGTGTGGAACAAAGACTATGCAGTGATTTTTTAGCAGATAGGGTCTGAAGTGTTTTATCGCCTTTTATACAACATATGCATGTTTATCCACGGCGAGATAGTTGAGCTCAGGTCCCTACATGCTTACACTCATGAAGGAGATGGGACGTTCCTTGTTCAACTCATCCTTCTGTGTGAGCACTATAGTGAGTGAGTTGTCGAAAGCAAATGTATATAGCAAGAAATCTTTACTGAAATATGGGTTGTATAGCACAGGTGCATTTGTTATTTCTTGCTTGATACGGCCAAACACATCCTTTTACTTCTTCCCCAACTATAGATTGCATCCTTCTTGATCATATCTTGGACAGGTTTGACAAACTACGCATAATTTGAGATGAACTTCTGGAGAAATTTTATCTTTCCCGAGAAGTACTGCATAACTTTCTTAGTGACTGGGTGAGGAATCTGCGTGATAGTTTGAACTCGGTCTGGATCAACCTTGATCCCATTCTTAGTGATAATATGCCCAAGGAGGTTCACCTCAGACACTGCAAATACGCTCTTCTTGGGATTCAAGGATATCCCATACTTTCGACACCGCTCGAAAATCTTCTTAAGATGGCGCAAGTGGTTTGACCGCTTTGAGGTAGACCACAATGCTCTGTTTGATGAGCCCACGGAAGGTGATGTCCATAGCATGCTGAAAGGTTGCACCTGCGTTTACAAGCCTAAATGGAATTCTTCTATAAGTGAACGTACCCCACTTGGTACGGAAAGTAGTTTTAAGTCTATAAGGTTCTGCGACCAGAACTCGATTATATCCAGAAAATCTGTCAACGAGAGAAAACATTTTAGCTCTAGATACCGTCTGCAAGATGTGCTCCTTAGACGACACAGGGTAGTTGTCTTTGTCTGAGACCCTGTTAAGATTTCGGAAATCTACGCACAGGCGGATTTCCCTGGACTTCTTCCTTATAGGAACTAAATTCGAAACCCACGTAGAATGATGAACCTTATATATGATTCGAGCATCCAACAACTTAGGCAATTCTTTTTGTATGAGGGGTTCAAGTGACAGATGGACTTTTCTAAGTTTCTGCTGAAACGACTTTACCCCTTCTTTTATTGGAATGACGTGTTGGATTATTCACATGTCATATGTTTTCAAGTCGTCATATGTCCACGCAAATACATCCTGGTTCTATTTAAATGGGTGGACAAAGGCTTTTCGCTCCTTTGGTATGCAACATGTACCAAGATTTACAAATTTCGGGATGTCCACTATCACAAATTTTTCAAGGAAAATTCTCTTGAACATCCCCCAGTTCTGAATGGAGTTGACAGGAAGGTTGTGGTACCATACAGTTGCTCTGCCATTCAAGTTACATGGAGATGGTCTACATGCAACATCATCGTAATGTACCTTGAGCATCTGCAGATGTAGGTAGAACGTCTAGATGGTCTTCCGCCTTCATTGCTCTGTCAAGGTCATATTTCATTAACAACTTCTCTACGTGCCTTGGCATCTTGTGCAAGGCACCATGGAGTGCCAGTGGGCCCTATTTCATCCATTCCAAATTTTGATCAGCCATGTCTTCTTCTTTGTACTCCTCCTCTTCTTCTCAATCAAACGACTCAACCTCTGAATTTGTTGATTCATCTCTGCCTCGACCTCCTTCGATACCTCCGCTGGAACCTAAGCCCAAAAGTGTGTTGTTAACTTCTTCTCCTTGTAAGAAAACAGGACGTTCCTCTTCATTCTCAACAGCTTCAACCATCTCTTCAAGAGTGGTGAGGATTACTTCTTAAACAAACGAGACTACCACTCATGTGGGTGTAGTCTTTTGTTTCCTCTATGAAGAGGGAAGGTCATGTACTCCTAGGATTAGTACAACAGATTTGGTAAACTGAGGGGTGATGGGATGGACTGAGCAAAGGTGATGATATGAGATTTCTTGTTCGGGTCTGGGAGGTGAGGAGTAACCAAATTCATAGTTGCGTGTGGGAGAGAGGGAGTTCGTGTTATCGGCTTGACCAAATGATAGATAGATGGGGTTGAGAGGGAATTCAACCATAAACAACTGGTGCCCCTCCTTCTAGAGACAAAAATGTTGACAATGTTGGACTCGCTAACATTCAGGGGATCTCCCCAGTATGAAGTCCCAACTAGACCTCACACCGTTTGGTGTAGGAGTTCCATCTAATATGATGGCCTGGTTGTTATTCTCTTAAAGATTTGCCTTAGCTCTTGTTGTTCAACACATGAGAGTGTTATGCTTGTGATCTGGATTTAAACAGGAATGCAATAAAATACAGAGATAACCATAAAGATAGATATGCAACGGAAATAATACTTCATTTCATTACTGTAAAACACTGAAAGATGCTTACAAACAGAAGTGAAAATAAACCAGTTAGGGCGATGGTATCTTATCTCTAAGAAGAGATGTGGTGGCTACATGCCTCTAAACTATGTTACAATGAGGCTTGAAGGCCTATTTATTGTTGAGAAACAATGGAAAACCCTTCACACTCCAAAACCTAACCCTAGAAGATGAAACGCCAAATTGTGGGCCCCGTTTTTGGGTAAGTTGGTACATCAACTTTCCAGGGTCGCGAATTGGTCGTATTATCTCCATTTGACACGCATGATAGCCCATTGGAAAGATATTTCCGAGGACTATGACAAAAAGGACAATTTTTTGGTAGAAAAATCGTTGCGGTAGATTTCCCAAAAAAACATCGTTTAGGGCCTCAAAACAGCGCCGGAAGTTTAGGACCCGAAAAACTGCTAAAAATAGTAAACTGTGCTATAATTAAGGAAACTAAAAAAAATGAAAGAAACACTAGAGGGGATCCAAGTGGAATTAGCTGGTGGCCACCAATATCCACCTAGATCATTCCTCCCCCTTTAGGAAGCAATGGTCCCCATTGCGTTGAGTTCCTCCATGAGATGAGGGAACTTCTGCTGCACTTGGTCCCTGGTGAGCCACTTGCCCTGGTGAAGGAGTTGTCCTGCTTTGACAACTCGATATAGTTGGATATTCTGCTGGCGAGTGTGCTTGATCTATGAGTCCATGATCCGATCAGTTGCAGCTTGTTCCATGCAAGTTGGATTTAACTCTGTGGATGTGAGTTGTTCTGCAATGTCGGACGTGTCTAGTATTGGTGGAAAGTATGGCCGAAGGCGGTTGACATTGAACACCGGGTGCAGGCCAAGGAATGGGGGAATGCTGAGCTCAAATGCATTGTCTCCCACAGCCTTGGTAATGGTGTAAGGACCATATCGGAGTGGTCTAAGTTTCCGATAGGCTCTAGTAAGGGGTTCCTTTTGCAAATGCAACCAAACTTTGTCACCCACCTGAAACTTGTGTGGCACCCGATGTTGATCATGTCGTTGCTTTTACTTAGCATTTGATTTCTCCAGAATGTCATGGACCTGCTGGCAAACATGTTGGATGTGCTCAATGAAGTTGTTTGCCTTATTTGTTTCAGACTGGACATGAGCAAAATCTACGTGAGTAGTTGCAAATGGCATGGCCACATCGATGGGACTTAGTGATTGGAATCCCAAGCCCACTTGAAAAGGGTTGTGGCCAGTCGAGCTGTGGAGAGCCCGGTTGTAGCTGTGCTGAACATAGGGGAGGCTCTCGTCCCATGTGCGTGGATGCTTTGAGTTGTACATG